>VWZK01013105.1:0-42182 GCA_013396935.1 Baryphthengus martii
AAAATCCCCTCTCAGGCTTCTCTTCTCCAATGCCGTCACGCCTGACAGATGGAAGGCAGTAAGATAAGCATGACACCACTAAAGTATACCTTGGACATTCTGAACCACGGTATCGCTCAGTCCTTTGTCTCTAAAAAGATCCCCAGAATTCAAAATATTTGGTAAACTGTAATGAAGGATATCACTGGCTTAAAAAAACACAAAAGGACAGAAAAAAGCAAAGAACCCATTTCAGAAATTCACAAAAACCATCTGTCCACAATTACCCTTCACCTAGGAATGGAGGAGAACTTGGCAATTCAGTAAGCACAAACTACCAGGTAGACACTGTCTACCGGGTTTGTGACTGGGCTCCCAGGACTGGTCCTCAGGAAGCAGCCCTGTAAGCTGACTCATTAGGAGCTCTGGAAGCCTGCCCAAAGCATCAGACATGGTGAGACTGCTCTGGAACACGAAATCCTGGGAGTGCTTTGCAGCTGCTGCCTGAAAGCCGACATGGAGCAGGACAGCAACTGGCAGGGATGTTTACACCAGTTGGCAGCTGTCAGGATCTTGTGGAGTATATTTTGTATCGCAAACACCATGAGCCATTGTTTCTGAAAACTAATTTTTCTCTGGGATTTCTGGCTCATGGGAGAATCTTTTTGTTTTGTTTTGAGTTCTTAAAAGATGAATCAAATTTCGTAAGATGAATTTCCCACAAACTTCCAACCATTGATACAGCTTAGTCAGCTCTTCTTCTGCCTCTAACTTGGGAAAAAGGTTTGTGCATATTCATATTTGGAAAGGGTGAGGATAATAGGGGATACTAACCTTTAATGGCTGGTGGCAACCTCAATACTTTTAAAGCACTATGTTTTAAAACAATCACAAAATCACAGAATGGTAGGGGTTGGGAGGGACCTCTGGAGATCATCAACTTCAACCCCCCTGGCAGAGCAGGATCACCCAGGGCAGGCCACACAGGAACAGATCCAGGTGGGTTGAGAAAGTTTCCAAGCACCCATTTGTCATAAAACATAATTTAACATAGCTTTGTGGATGTGCTTAGTCCTTATTTACCCAGGAGTCACCTTAGCAATGCTTGAAGGGGCCAGTAAAAGAGATGGGTTGTAGTGTTGGTGGAATAGCAGCATTCCAAGGCTGTTCTTCATATTCCTTCAGTGCCAGCTGTCCAAAAGGTACAGACTCAGCTCATATACATTCAAATGACATACAGTTACCTATCGGTATGGATTTGTGCTTTAACACCCTCTTACAGTTCTGGACAGTACAAGCACAAATGAATTTTAATATTTTTCAGGGCTAATAAAGAAAGTCCTGGCCAAGTGAAAAGCAATTCACTTCAGTGGGGAAAAAAGCCTCTTAATCAGTCCTGTCCTGGCTCTCCATGTACTGATTGTAAATAGTTTTAGACAGGGCTAAAAAAAGCATAGCAGCAGTCCCAGGTAAATCCTTGAGAGAGGAGGACACCGTAATGACTCTTCTTGTTCCATTTTTTTCAGGTTAGCACATCCTGTCAAAAATTAAGCGCAAAGCAAAATGCAACAAAAATCTCCCCAACTTCCTCTCCTCCCTCTGATTCTGATAGGAGATGGAATATGAGAAGGATAATCCATGAAGGGTATCAACATTAGGGAAGACATTAATACATGTACAAACACCCATATTTCCTCCTCACTGAATGCCCTTTATATGACAGAGCTGTCCAAACAGCACTTAAGGAGCAACAGCAAAATGCTTGACAGACAGGCAGGATAAGTTACGGCTCAAAATGTTGGTGTGGTTTTTTTTTTTTCTTCCCTTTTTTTTTTTTTCTGAAAATCCTTTAAGGTAAACTCACTCCTATCCGTTGGCATGCAGCCATTTTTCTATTACAACGCTGTACATCTAATGGATTGAGGATGGTGCTTTTCCATTTTGCTAATGACAAAAGCTAAAGGCCATTACTTGTTCTGATTAAGATCCCAAGGGAAGAAATGTGATGCGTATATTATGGGGCCATACGTAAAGGAAGGATCTGGCATTTCTAATCAATCAAATGAAGGGTAGATGGAAAAAAAAGGCTTAGCCTGTGAGTGCAGAGCAAGGAGATACAGGGGGAAAGAAACCATAGAAAGTGTCCTTAAAAGGTGACTTACGGGAATCAGTTCTAATGATATTAGTATGATCAATGACTATGGCTACTATCTGGGAAGGATGTAATTACCAAAATGAAAACTTTCCAATGGGAAGCCTGATCAAGGGCAAAGGGACCGTCATATTTCTCCGAGCACTGTCAGGTCTCATCGAGGCAATGTATTATCATGTCTCTCAACCGGGTTGAGCTGTGCTTCCCTGAGGTGGGAGTAGACCAAGGGAGAGAGGGATTATGGCACTTCATTCCGAGCTCAAACACGTGGCTAAGTCCTGGCCCAAAGGCAAATTCAAGATAAGGAGAAGCAAGGCTAGGAAAAGGGAAAATGGAAAAGAGAAGTCCCAGTAATGATTGGCTTTAAGGAAAGTTTTGCATTGGTGCACATTTAAAAACCATTTCAACCAAGGAAAAAACCAAATGTAGACCAGGGAGCTGTTTCTCACAAAGGAGATAAAACAAAAAAAAGAACCAGGAGATGCACTGCTGAATTTGCAGAAGGATACTCTGGAATACCTGCTAAGATGCTTCAATATGCAACTTTGACATGTTTAATCCTGAGGCCATAGAACAAAATTACACTCCATTGAAGTCCAAAAGTTTAGAGACAATTATTCATTTCTTTTTCAATGGCTGCACAGTTACAGATCGAAAATAATAAAAAATGCAAGCTCCAAATGGGAATTGAGATGAATAGAGCTTGGACTTGGGTGTTCTAAGAGAGGACAAAATCCTCTGAATGTGTCATAATGCGTAGTCAGAGCTGTAGACCTATTTTTAATAATATAGTAATTTCACAGAATATTATGAAGCACTGCTGAGCGGTAAAACTGACAAAAAATTCTAACATACTACATCCTCTCAAACGCAACTCCATGTCACAGATTAATAAACTATTACCGTCAACGATGGTAGAACTCTAACAAGTGCTAAGGCCAGCAGGAGAGACGGTCTCATGCACTCTCCCAAATCTGTATTAGGGCATCTAGCTGCCTCTATGGGACCCTACTGCTTCTTTACAGTACTTGGGAATGTTTCAGAAAGACCCACCTGGGAACAGTAGAAAAGGTTGTAACAGCCACAGAATTGTCACAGCTGGAAAAGACTTCTAAGACGACCGCATCCAAATGCCAACCCAAAAAAGCACAACAAACCCCAAACAAAAAAACCACGAACTCCAAACAGCCACTTCATCATCCCACTAGAACATGTCCTGAAGTGCCTCATCTACACATTTACAAGTTTTTTGAACAACTCGAGGGATGGTGACACCACCACCTTCCTGGAAAGCCCGTTCCAGCACTGGGTGTCGACAGGCACCCCCCTCTGCTTTAAAAGAATAGTCACAAAAAACACTGGGACTGGGAAAAGTCCGGAAAACATCTTCGATGCTTCCTTTCATCAGTAGGCAATACTAAGAGACACTTTCTCTTAAATGTCATTGGTAACGAAGCATGGATGCCACAGACAGTGTTGGCAAAAAATAAAAATCACGGCTGAGAAAGGCCATCTACAGCTATTAAACTGAAATTCAATCATCTTTAGCTTTCCTTAAAGGCAAATTTATATTTAGATTATTATTTATATTTAGATAAAGGTATTAAATATATAAAGGTATATTTATACATAAAGGTATATTTATATATAAAGGTATATTTAAAATAAAATCTACACAGGCACAAAGAGAAGTTTTCAGTGGACTCTTTTGGATCCCTCTGCTCCACTCCTGTGAAAAAGAAAAAAATGATGTGCAAATGCACCTCAGCCTGTAGAAGCAAGTAAGCTGGATGGGGGAAAATAACCTGGCCTCTTCTAAACACTGCCATCCAGTCAGAGAATTGTTATTCTCTGAAAGATCTTGCAGAGCATCTATTTGCAGTCTAAGTTGTCCTTTCCACTTCTTTGATTCTCTTCTGGCTGCGGCAGAGGTACTGACTGGAAAGCTCAGACATCTTCATTTTGCATTGGCACTCATGGATCGGCAAAACGTTCCCTTTCTGCTTTCCTTTTACACACAGAAAGAAAGATTAAGTGCTGTGCAAATATTTGCAACGGAGAATGTCTGAATTGTGTGACAGATTTTCTTGTCCAAGAATACGCCAGAGATGACAAAGTGGCCTTTTTTTCCCATCAAATACATTTATATCAACACCTTTAAAACCGCAGGACTTTGCATGACACACCTTCCAAAGAAGGATTGCTGCTGACATACGAGTGTTATACTGAACTCCATCCAAAATCTCCTTCCTAAAATACAAATTAGCAGAGTTAACATTTAGAAAGTGTAAAACTGGCTATTCCTGAAGTTGAATAAGGGCATTTGCAGATTCCTCTCACTTAGCAGCTGAGGTCGGGGACAATGAATTTAAATTTAGAATGGAGGGGGGTGTGGGGGGTGATGTGACAGTCTGTCCAGCCCTAATAGCCCTGAAGAGGCTTGAAGGAATTGAGAGCTGAAACAGCAACTACTGTTCCCTCAGGACGGGACCTTTTTGCTTGTTGTGAAGGACCATGAGGAAGACTATGCAGAGAGTAAAGATGAAAACAGAGTGAAATTGAAACGATTAAATACAACCACCAAGACACAGCTGTCCACACGGCCCGTGAATTCGATGAAACAGAAATGCCAAAATGCATCTGGCATTCCTGATGGATTTTGGCATGGAATTTAGAACATTGAGTTGATTGCAAATGTCTAGTTTATAACCTTTTTCATTATTATTCTAGAGGATAGATTATTACGGATTATTCTGTGGGAAGCAAATAAGTTTCAATGCTAGGCACACTGCAGAGGTAAGGAGTGAAGCCAAATCTAACCAGAACCAGTAAAATCAACTCTTTTCTTACCAGAAAGAAGGGACCAATGAGTTCAGCTGCCATGGCCAGAACAATTTATGGCCATTGTGATGAGATTCTGGGCTTTGCCTCAAATGTTCTGCTTGTTTGCAGTGCAGCTGAGCCACCCCTGCACTTGGAATAGGAGCTGCTGTCCAAGCTATAAAAACAGGCTACACCGTTCCCCACAGGAAACTGAAGATCTTCCATTAATTTGCTTATTTCTTTAAGTGGTACTATAAGGTCTAATTTGTATTTTTAAAGCACTTTGAGAATCTAAGATGTAAGGAAGAAGTTACAAAGAAGTTCTTTACTCTGCGGGTGGTGAGACACTGGAAGGGGTTGCCCAGAGAAGCTGTGGAGCCTGGAAGTGTTGGAGCCCAGGCTGGATGAGGTTCTGAGCAATCTGCTCCAGTGGGAGGTGTCCCTGCCCATGGCAGGGGGGTGGGAACTGGATGAGCTTAAGTTCCCCTTCAACTCAAGCCATTCTAGGATTCTGTGACTCTATGACTCCATGAATATAGGTGCTGCTGTTGTTGTCACTTGTTTTCTATCTCAGGATGTCCCTCAAAAGACTGGAGTCCTGGTACATTCAGAAAGAATAGCAAATGCTATAGATTCTCTCCTGTATCACTTGTACTTTGGAAAAAAAATTAAAAACCTTTGTCAGAAATCTGCATGATATATATAGATACAGTTAAAATATCTCCACAGAAACTCCAGAGCTACACAAACTGAGCTGCCTGAAAAATATGTACTTCAAACAAAGAGTGAGTGCTGCACTTTCTTAGTTTGCAGTGGGTCTAACTTTGCCTGCAAAGATCTCTATGGAATAATTACAGGCCAGAGACACTAATTCTTACCCTTCTGTGCCAGACTCGTAATTGCACTCATATATTACCATTCCTCAGAACGCAGATCCAACAGTGTTGGCCATAAAGTAAAAATCCCAATATTAAAAATAAAGTCAAGATGATGACGTGATGCTGTACTTTTCCCTTCTGAAATGCAGGAAAATATAATGCTGCTCATCACATTTGTATGAAAATTAAGGAAAAGGAGAAATATATCATTCTTTTCTTTGACTTCTGCTGCAGATTAATTACTTTCAATCATTTTCTGATTTCCAACTCTGTTCCACAGGATAGAAATTTAAGGAAGATCAGCAGTCTTCTGCTCTCAATAGTTCAGGCACAAACTATACAAATATAGTAAGGAAAACTCCTCCAACCAGTATCTATACACCAAATGGAACTTCTTTCTACCATTTCCCTACATAATACATCACGGAAATTTGAAGTTATTTCTACTTGTATTATTTTCTACTTGCTAATATACTTTGTGTAATACAATTAATCTTCTAGAAAGTGTAAATGAAAAAAAGATATCCTTTTTCTGACGAAGTACAAAGCCTCAGTTAAAATAAAATGCGATTAATCAAATCATGTCAACCTTGATGAAGCAGCCATTTATAACCAGAAAACTGAAGTTTCTGAGAAAAGTCCGTTATCTTCCCAGGAACTCAACCTTACTAATAGCTAGGAGCACTTGCATGTTAAAAGAAAGGCAGCAAAATAGTTTTTGCTAGAAAATGACCTTTGGCTACTAAAATTTTGAGCACTAATTTGGATTCTGTGGATCGACTAGGCAAGATATCTGTGGGAATACCACCATAGCCAAATACTCGCTTTACCTCACTAATATACTTTTCTCACTCTGATCAGCACTGTCAAAAATGGTCATTGAAAAAAAGAACAAACAGAACCTGTTTTTTTTAGCCCAGTGCAGGTGTTTCAGGTGGGAAGGGTTGGCAGCACAGCAGAATCGGGGTAAACAATATGGGAGAAAGGGAACAGGCAGGTGTCTTAGTGGCTGGAATAAAAAGAAAAACTCCATTTGAAAATGATCATGTGTTTTGTCCATGCTGCAAACCCTGGGTACAGCAGTGGCTGCTAGGCCAGAGAACACAAACAGCAGGAAGTTTTTGCATCAGCAAAATCAGTCTGCATCACAGAAATATGTTACTGATCTGAGGGAAACCCTTGCAAAAGAAACGCACTCAGCACAGGGTAACGGAACTGAGGCTGGCGAATGTGCAGTAATTTCGACACTAAACTCTCAAGAAACTGGCTGTTGCTATATTACAACCACTGCAATTAAAAAGGCAAAATTGGCAGCATACAGGCGTGCCTGTCCCATTGGAAAGCCATAACGAATCCCAAAGGACAGAGCAGTTCTCCACAGGACTGGAAAAGGCTGTGCGTCTTGGAGATAGGAGCGCTCCCCGGCCCCCTGGCGACATAGCGCAGCTCTCCGAAGCCACACGGTAGAAACCTGCCGCGTTCAACAGTTCGTTTACCTTGCGAGAAAAACAACTCAATCCAGCAAACTCCCAAATTCACCCGATGCAGCTGCTCTCAAATCCCTTGTAGCAGTTTAATGAAATGTGCTGACTGAGCTGTTTCATAGTAAATATTTGTTAGAGCGCAACTCTCCTCCCAAATTGAGTCTTTTAGGAGCAAGAGGAGTGCACAGCACCACAGCACTGCCACACAATCACCCGTAACTCACAAAATAATACAATACCATCTGAGGCCATAGGGGTTATGGCCACCAGCAGCTCCCTGTGGAATTGTAAATCATTTGAACAAAGCTTAGCCTTTTTTTTTTTTTTGAGAACTTCAGGCTGAGATCACTGTAGATGCAGGACACCAGTGTCTTATGAGGAGGGTTCCTTTAGCTCCTTCATTTAACCTTGCTTCACAAATGAACAGGCTGCGCTTTCCGGATGAAAGCAAGAAAGATACCTCAAAAGCACCGGCAATTTGTCTTAGAGGGAGTTTAAACCTTTGGGCTATCAGCTTGCCAAACATCTGATAAGCCATGTGGATTAACTGTGAAATGCACTGTGCACTGAATTTGTGCGCTACACTATGGGAGAAGGTAGTGAAATTCAATGGAATATTTTTTGTGAGCATTTGCAGGTCCAGGCCTTAGCCCAACGCACAGGTTACATTATTTCTGTCACTGTGATGAAAATATGAAAAATACAAAACATCCTTCAAATTAAATTCCCTTTCAATTCCCTTGTATGTGTTTTCAATAATGTGGCAATGTGTCATCTTCAAAACACTCCGGAATCTATAATCTAGAGGTTTTATGAAGCCCCAGTGCCCCTGGAAGTGAAGTTTTCCCTATGAGAAAGCACCGCAAATGTAATTCAAAGGTTGCTGATCAGAGTAGAAACATATTGCTTAACAAAATATACTCATACCTCTAGGAAAAAAAAACAAAAAAACAAAAAAAAACACGTAAGTCAAAAGCAAACAGTACCCTTACTACACTTCAAACACATGCTGAAATGAGTCAATCTCAACTCTCGGTCCCAAATGTTTTTTCCTAGGTGAATACCACGAACGGTCACTTGCAACATACCTTTACTCTTTGACCGTGTAAACTTCAGACATTGTAAACAAAATGTTATTTTGATGTACAGCTCTGTTCTGAGTCCTGGTACATCATGCTCAGTAAACATTTTAAAAAGTTTTTAGAATTTCCTAAATTCCCAGTGCTTAAATGAATAGAAAATAAAAAAATAAGTGATTATTGCTTGTTTTGAACTGAAATAATGATGAAAAACATAGGTTGGAGATGAGAAAAGGCTGTTAGGACTATTAATTTCTTTTTATATCAACACCTGAAAGTCCCTCCCGCAGATTTTAAGGTGTCTGGCCCAGCTGAGTTCTAGAAGTCCTCAACTGTGACCTTTTCAGGACTAATTGCAACCATTAGTCTAGCTCTTAATACATTACCAGTTCCTGCAAGATATTCAAGTTATGCTTTCCCTATTTATAGTTAGCACCATTAAAACCATCTCCTCCTTTCCATGGATGCCCTTGACGTACCCACACTGTGTTATAAGCTACTCTTGCCTATCACCTTCACGCCCTTTTCTTTCAGCTAAACTTTACACCACCTATGGCTGAGGTTGATACAGATCAAATACTTTACCTTAGAGAGAACTGATATGGTGTGCAGGATTGCAACAGTGCTTAGCAGAAACTAGTCGTTCTTCCATGTATTTTTCATGTTCTTTTCCATTGAGGATAGAGTCCCTTCAAGGATTTCAGGCCTTCTTGCTGTGCAAGAAGTTGTAGTGTGCAGAGACATGCTCACAGGGCTGTGTCCCACCTCTGGGCAGAGAAGAGCCGTGGAAGTACCACACCTGGGAGAAACTTTTCAGGTGACCACAGTTTGGCAAAAAAAACCCTCTCCTCCCTAAGATCCTCAAACTTGTCTTGGACTCCAGCGGGCCCCCCAAGTTTGTCTGCACCACTGAAGATTTTAATTCATGACTTCTCTGGAAAGCCATGGTCATTGTTTCAGTCAGAATCACCTGAATTTACTTGAAACACAGGCAGGACAACAAAAAAAAGTTTCATTCTAATAAGACAGAGAGTTACATTCTTGACTACAGAATGGACAATACATTTACCAAAAAAAAAGAAATATATCAAGACAATACTTACAGACCTGACATTCTGAGTACTCTTGTTTCTCAGCTCTTACTGAGTTTGTCAGTTGTAGGTGTGGCAGGATGTTTCAAACCTAGAATTATTTTCAGCTCTTTTTAACCTATTATTTGTTCCTCTTTTCTATTTCCCTGTCTGGTAAAGAGCCTCTTTCAGCTAAATTTTACACAAATCACTAAAGCCAACCAAATCAAACTAAATCAGTCTTGTCTCCCCAAACCCTGCCCTGCTATTTGTGGCTTCAGCACGAATTCACAGGAACATACACTTTTTTCCTCTTAACATTCCAAGTTTTTACAAGAATGATCTATCAGTAGCTGGCAAAATGAGTTCACAACCTTGGTTCATCTCTAGCAGATATACAAACAAAAATTTCTGGAAATATGACTAAAGGCATCAGCCTTTTGCAGGAAGATGTGCTTCAGACCACTAACCATATCCCAGATATTCTAAGTTTCACGGCTTTCAGTTTCTGTTCACTATTGCAAGATGAAGTTCATTTTACATGCAGCAAGTGGCTATCACTAAATAACAAACACGCTTTGGAAGAGGTGGCTTTCAACTACATTCCCACTGCCCTTCAAAGTATCACCAGGTAGCACTTAAAAAAATCACACTGCAGAACTGCAGCAGCCCTATGCAAGAAAAATGTATGACCAGCAAGCCTCTAAATGTCCTAGTTCATAGATGGTGAAGTCAGCTGCAAATTAATTACATGAATGAAATTTGATGATGAAAATGAGGTTGTATTAGTTATGTATCTTCTGGCTGATACTTTTTTGCTTTGCTGATGGATCCACCACCGTTGCTTTGTGTTGATTTCAGGTTTTACCACCACAATCAGGGAGCTGAGTGCTTCTCTTGAAAGGGAATCTGGGCTAATGCTGCTTTGAGCCAGTATCTGATATTTCAAAGAGAAGTAAGGAGTCCTCAATAAAAGCACTTGCTCGTTTGTGGAGCTGTCCTGTGAAGGTAAAATTTAATATAGAATAAAAGCTACTGACATGCTGGGGTCGTAGGAAGGGCTGCTTGAACAGATTATGGAATTCCCTCCACTGTATTATTCTCCCCTCTATTCCCCTCTCTGCCTGTGACAGGCAGGATCTTTGATGGCAGATACAATTGCACAGAAAGGCAAAGAGGAAGCCACAGCCAACGAATGATAGGAAAGTAAAATTGAGTTTGAAGAGAAGGGGGAACACGACCGAAATGAGATTTTATAAACTCCATTCATTCAAAACCACGCCTAATCACAGCTATGGTCAAACGTAGACTGTGAAATCCATGCTGATTAGAAAGAGCCTCCTCTATGCTGACCAGCCCACGTCTTACAAGTCTGCTGAACTTCAAGATGGTCCGAAAAGGGAAAGGATCACATCTTTCCTTTTCACCCTACTGGATGTTTAGCCTATACTGTCAAATTAAGAATTTTTCCACCCTGCTGTTGCACCTGCAAATGTTTCCTTATAGAAACACTGAAACTATTTTTTAAGATTGCTCATCTATTTGTTTCAATAATACTTAGTGACTGCAAAGGCTGCAAATTGACTAAATGCTTAATCAAAAAGGTCTTTGTTCTTTGCGGACCGTTTGGAATCCAGCATTTTCCAGTTGGACTGAGTGCCCCTTTTTTATCTCAAATTATGCATCAGGCAAACTGGAATTGCCTTTCAAGAGGTTGTTTGGGAAGGAAGGTGCAGGAGGAGTTATTTGTTTTTTATAAATCTTGAGAAAGCTTATGTTATTGTCCTTCCCAAGCAGAGTAACTTCTCCTTAAATGGATCTTCTGCTCCAGACAGCTCCATGCCATTAATCACTTGGCCTTGCCCTGGACCTTGGGTGAATAAATGGACCAGGATGATCTTAGTTTCAACCTGAACTAAGCTAATTTCACATGCAGTGGGTTCAGTCCTGTATTTTCCACACAAACAGTAACTGAAACAGTCAGTCAATAAATAAAATAAAAGAGCTTTAAGATAAACACCTGATAATATGAAAGGCACAAGACTGCAAAGAAACTTTGCTCCTGCGACTCTCCAGGGACCCTGCGACAGAGAATTAGAATAAGAGAGTGCTTTTTGAACACGGAACCGAGCATCAGGGGAACGCGATGATGTTTCAGCTCCATGTAGCTGTAGCATGTGCAAATAGAATTGCAGATTAAACACGAAAAAACAACCCTATCTAACAAAGCAGTGATTCTGCTGAGGCCTTTAGGTGACATTTTAAACCACTGGTGACCACGGAGTATCCAAAGGAAATAAAAGATAAAAACCTTATAACAAGCTTGTTGTTCCATTGAACTGTTCTGGTGATATGATCAAGCTCCACCGGCAACATAAAGAGCTAACAAAGTGAAAGATAAGACTGGCGTACCCGCATAACAAGCCTGTTATTCCACGGAGAGATTTCTGGCACTACTATAACCTGGAAAGCTGAGTTAGGGTGGTTTGCAGTTTCAACATAATCCCATATTACGTCAATGCAGTTCATCTGACTGCATTCGTAATTAATTGGAACAAATAAGCATTTTTTAAGGGTTTTTGTTGCTGTTGTTTCAAAAGTGCAATGGAGAGCTAATTTTCTAAGTTGCCTATTATGTTTCTAAATTCAAAACTGAAGGCTGAGTGAAACCTCTGCAAGTGTGAAGAACAATTAAGCAGCGGATTTGAGCTAGCAGTTTTAGTTAAAAACCTGGCTTCTACTCACTCTCCCATCGGTGTGAGCCTCACAGGTTTAAGATAAATCAAGCTTATGTTCAGGCAGTTTCAAAGGAGAGGGAAAATAGCTGGAATTACCCCTCTGCCAATGAGGACTAACAAAGGCCACCTCAATCTGTTGGATGAAACTGGAACCCAAGCGGTACCTGAAATGGATGTTAATAGCAGAGAGGGGAGAGAAACCTGGACCGAGAAGTGTAGGAAAGAAAACTTCCTTCAGGAAAGAACAGCAGAGGAGAAAGAATTGAGTGAATCTTCTTCCCACTGAAGAGGTGGATTATTGCTGCTGATGGCCAAGCGTGGAAGTGCTGCAGTAACTGAGAGTTGAGCAACAGGGGCTAAAGCAGTCCTCAGGCTGCTCAGTTCTTCTGTTTCTAAAGGTTTTTGTACTATATCCACTCAAGCGTCACTCACAACTTTATTAAACCACAAAACAGATGTCAGATCAATGGCTGTATGGGAAACATTTTGAATGACAGGCTGATGATGGAACAATTCCAGCCGCCATACATTATTAAACACATCCTAATGCTGCTCTTTCAATCCTACCCTTACAGACTCACTCACTCTCTTCTTCCTCTCCGGTAGCTTTTTGAATAGCAGACCTAACGGTAAATGAATATTACATAGGAAAAACAGATAGTAATAAACAAAACAAAAATTTCAAGGTTAAAATCCATTGTCTGTCTTCACATTATGTCTCCTGGCATTAAAATTTCATTTGAATATAATTGTGGGAGTTGAGGCTGGGCTGTCAGCCTTAATCAAGATATTCAGAGTTATCATCTTTTTGCTGTAATCTTAATATAATTTAAACTATGGTTTTCTTTACATATTTGCAATGCTTTAGAAACCCAGTATTCATCTTGAACCGGGCAGCTTTGGAAGTGGGTTTGAAGTCAACTCTCATTTAAGTGACCACCGAGGTCTGTTTTGGCTGAAAAATATGTTGTCTTAATTAGCCAAATGGTTTGTCTAAGGAAGTGAACATATGAAAGCCCTTTAATAAAAACTGCTTTGCACACTGCAAGCTTTTAAATTAAACTGGGACAGAGTTACAGCCCACACCGAGCAGAATTATTTGCGACTTTTTGGCTCATTTGCTATCTTGAAAGATAGCTTACGGCTCTTTAGGGCACCTTGTTGCACAGTTTTAAGTATAAAATCAAAAAATACACTTGTAGCAGAAATGTATAGTTTATGTCTTGTATCTCCCATAAACCCTAGTCCTGCTGAGGTACTCACAATAGCATGCTTTGGACTTAGCTCAATTAGTCATGGCTTTTTGATCTCAATGTTCCTCTGTCTGGACTGAAATTTAGACTTCAGAATAAATGAAGTAAAAATATCTCTAAATAATTCATATCTCTAAATAGGTTGTCCATTTTTCCCCACTTTTTTTTTTTTTTCCTGTAACAAAACATGTTTGGAAGATTCAATTTCAAGTTAGGACAGATACTTCCAACAAAGCTGCTACTGGCAGCCCAAATTCTGAAGTTCTCCCTTTAATTCCTTAAAGAAGGAATTCCCCACGACTTCCATGATTATCTTGCTTGCCTGAGGACTTCAACTGAATATGGTGCTAATGGTGTTTTTACAAAAAAGAAATCCTGTCTGTGATAATATTGGGTGCCATTTCAGATTTATGAAAAGCCTATGGATATTGTAACATCCATATTTACTCATCTGGAGTATCATGTCCAGTTCTGGGCTCCGCAGTTCAAGAGAGACAGGGAAATACTGGAGAGAGTCCAACAGAGGCTATGAGGATGATAAACTGGAACATCTCTTATAAGGAAAGGCTGAGGGACCTGGGGCTGTTTAGTCTGGAGAAGAGAAGGCTGAGAGGGGATCTTACTAATGTGTACAGATATCTAAGGGGTGGGTGACAAGTAGAAGGGGCCAGGCTCTTTTCAGTGGTGCCCTGGGATAAGACGAGGGGCAATGGGCACAAACTGGAACCCAGCAAGTTCCACCTCAACATGAGGAAAACCTTCTTTTCTGTGAGGGTGATGGAGTCTGGACCAGGATGCCCAGAGAGGTGGTGGAGTCTCCTTCTCTGGAGACTGTCCAACCCCCCCTGGATCTGTTCGTGTGGCCTGCCCTGGGTGATCCTGCTCTGGTAGGGGGGTTGGACTCGATGGTCTCCAGAGGTCCCTTCCAACCCCTACCATTTTATGATTCTATGATTGTTTCTTGATCTTTAAATTCTCTGTAAATGAGTTAGGAGCTTTAAAGATAGTAAACATAAACCTGTATGGTAAACCTGTAAATATATTTCAAGAAATTATCAGGGAGAGTTGTGACCTTGAAACATTAAGACTGTGTAAAGAACTAAGGAAAGGAAGCAGAGATTTTCTTGCAGTTGCAGTAAAACAAATTCAGGATCTTATCACTCACTAGATCACTCACTGCCTTTCAGACTCCTTCCTCTGCCTCCCCAAATGGAGTTGTTACTGTAAGCATTGTAATAGTGGTCTCAAGTGGGAAGAGACTATTAATGGGGAGTTTTCTAGTCTGCATTAAGACTGTGTAGAAAGTCCAGAAGACAATGTCTATACAAGTCATCGAAAATGAAAACGACAGACCGAAGACAAAATTCTTAGGAGCTGCCCAGCAGCACACCCAGAATTCATTTTCCATTTCCTTAATTTTTAAACACCCTTTTGAATCACAGTAATTACCCACACAGAAATTGTCACTAGTCCCAGTATTTCCTTCAACTTCCTGTCTTCAGAGGGCAAACGTGATGAGATAAACTTTAAGATGTAGTTCCTACTTCTTGCGATTGTTGAATGAAAAATTTAAAGTGAGAGGAATAGACAATAAACCATCATATTAAAGTTGTGTCAGAAACAAATATGTAAATCTCAGAGGTTTGTTTCTTTGAACAATTTTTTTTTAAAGAAGGGGGAAAAGACATTGAAGTAAAATTACATTCAGCAGGTAAGAAAAAAGGAGAGGAAGAGAAGAGGATGAGGAACAGAAGATCCAACACTGCAGATTAAATTACTTTGTACAGATGCAGATCCATGCAGTACCTCATTCAATTAAAAAAAAAGAAAAGTTGGGAAACGGTGTTCTTATACATTAGTATTGAGTAGGCCAGTGGTGAAATAGAAAAACAATTGTAAAGGCATAACAGATCTTTCACATAATTGTTATGTAAAGAGCATGTGTGCTAAAGACATAAAAGTGTGCTGTTTATGTTTACATTTTTGTAAAAATTCACATATCAAACCAGTGTATAGTGTGTATAGTGTATTTTAGAATCTTTTCAGGGAGTTTTATTAATTTTTATAGGAGTATTTTTTGTCTTTCTCTGACTCTGGAGGAGTTAATTGTATCTGACTTACAGAGCTTAAAGAGAGAATAATTGTTGAAATCTGCGTGTTTAAATAGAATATACCAGAAACACAGCTGACCTTGATTCCAAATCATCTTTCTGAGCCTGAAGCTAACTCTGTATGGCTGGCTGCTGTGGTTTAGAAGTGAGCAGTGGATCCTGCCGCAAAGCCAGAACTCCCATTTCCCAGTGGTATAAAACTTTCTAGCTGACAAGCAAACTATTTCTGATTTAAAACCAAATTGATAGAGGAGTACTTCCATATTTACACGAGAATTAGTCAAAATAATTCCTGCTGAGTACAGAGGAGGTTTTGTTGACCTCCTATTTTACTATTCATACGACTTTGTCGTTTCTGCTCTATAATATCTGATGCTGACTGTCTGATGACTAAGAACCATGGCTGCAGATACACGTTTGTGTGACACAGTGATATGAGGATATTGTTTGTTACCATAATTTTTAGATCATGATGACAGGCCCCTTGATATATTTGTCCAGACAGGACCAGACATTTCTGGACATGGAGAAAAAATAAAGTAAATCACAGCAATATTAAACTACAAAAAGGTGAAACACTGAAAATCCAAGAGTAATAAATTCCCTTGAGAAACTGATTAAGCAATAAATGTTGTGCAGTATAACAAGTAAATAACATAATCTATGATCTTACCGTTCCTGTTGTGCCCAAGGAAAGGTGGTTCATCTGTTGGGTCAGAGGGCCCATCATGCTTGCTGGCTGCATTGACATAGTGTGGTCCATTGTTGGTGTTATCACAGCACCCTACAAACACACATCATTTACACTTCAACATTTCACTCTAGAAAAAACAAAGCAGCAATCTCTAAATGAGTGAAGCTGGCTAAAAACTTGATATGAATCTTTAAAGAGACTAATACATCTGTCAGAGGAAATATGTTTGGTTCCTATTGACAACCAAGCTACATACATATATTATTCGCACTACTAATGAGGCCACTTCATGTCAGTTCCAATTAAGCATCGTTCTTTACTTCATTGCTTCTGACAAACAAATGCATATGGTCTTCCTATGATGAATGCTGCTGTACATTGCAAAATGGCTGTTGTTTCTGTTTTTCCATATCCTATATAGAACAATATTACAGACAGAACACATATGTCCCCAATTTTCCCTGACTTCTAAAACTCAGTCTCTGAGATCTCTGACCTATTCTGATAATTATCTTGGATTTTTCCAGTCTCCATTAAGAACGCTCACTCTTGGCAGTTTATAGCTGATTAATTAAGACTAGTAATTGACAGTGAGTTTGGTACTGACACCCATTTAAAACACACATGGCTTTAAATTGAAAGAGGGTGGATTTAGATTAGATGTAAGGAGGAAGTTCTACACTGTTTGGCACTGGAACAGGCTACACAAAGATGTTGTAGATGCCTCCTCCCTGGAAGTGTTCGAGCCCAGGCTGGATGGGACCCTGAGCAACCTGCTCTAGTGGGAGGGAGGTGTCCTGCCCACAGCAGGGAGTTGGAACCAGATGATCTCTGAGGTCACTTCCAAGCCAAGCCATTCTATGATTCTTTGAAATAATAAATCAAGAAAAATAAAAAATACTGGGGAAGTACCAATTTAATTTTTTTCTCATCTTCCAGCACTATTTTGTCTCTGCATATCCTGTCTGAGAAGCGTAGATTCTGCATTGTCTGCAAACCCATTACTTGCATGCAATGGTAAAGAGGAGGCAGACTCTGCTCGGTCAGTCCTCTTTGTAATGCCCCCAGCATATGAAATACGTACACACTTGTTTTATGTCACGTAGTAGATCATATTTCTTGCTCTGACACGAGTCCCTAGAGAAATCAGGAATATTACAGAAACTTGCCTCAACAGGATATCTGTCACGAGTCCAAATAAATATTTATGAAACGGGCTGATCGGTGTACAAGTATCAAACCTGCAACACTTGCAAACACTTTTCCCTCTTCATTGACTATTATTAATTTGCACTGGTTTGCACAGATTAACCCCTTGATTAGCTCATGCTAATGAACTGCGACAGGGCTAACCACCTCTTTGTTGACACGGCTCCTTACAAATCACAATAGTCACAAATTTTCACCACAGAATTTCTGTCAGCATAGTGGAGCTTAGTATTTGATTAAAACCAAACATTCTTTCTTCCTTACATGACATTCTCCTCCTTCATGCTGTTTCTCTGTTTTTACTGAGAAAAAATCTAATCTATCCTTTTCCTAAAAGAGTCTGAAAGCAAATCTGCGGAGCACACATTCATTTAGCCCATTTGGCAGTCGCTGAATAGTAGATTCAGTGCAAGAGTCTGAAATAGCACCACGCCCAAGGAAAACTATGTTCTTGCTGTATGTTCGAAGTCAGCAGCTTGGAATATTATGCAGTCCGATGAGGTCTTGTGGTTTGGACATTCACCTGCGCTTTTTGGTTATGCTAAGAAATTGTAAGTTTTACGCTCAGCATGATCTACACCACAAAATCGGCTTTTTTACTGCACCAAACCATAAACACTTCAACCAAATTTGTCAACCGATAAAGAGACCTCCGTTTCCTCTACAAGCAGTTTTCTCCTTTGGCTTAGAGATGGAGAATTTCCTCAGTGCTCTCCATGAGAGCCAAGGAGAGCTCCCACTTGTGATGTGTCACGGGGTTTACAGAAAGTTTCACCCACACCACAGCTTCATCCAGCCCCACACTGCCAACAGTAGTGGCTGCAATTAATTCAGGACGTTCCTAAGCTTTAAAATACCAAGTTTGCTTTGCAAAGATGTTTGTGGCAAAGGTATTCAGGAACTTGCTGTGATTACAGATGTGACAGACTGATAGCTATTGCTGGGTATAAATTCAAGAACTTGGAAATGAAGAAGGAGCAGCAGTGAAGGAAGCCTTATGATTTAGTGTAGCGAACGCAAGCGCGAGACATGCAGTGGGAACATCTGATAGGAAACATCTTCCGGCTGGTAAGTAATCAAGACAGGTTTGCAAATAAACTATTTTAAAAAATATGGACTGAAAAGAAAATATATCAAGGACAAAAAAATTGCACAGATTGTTTTTAAACAGAAAATACATATATTCTAGTCCCAAGCATATACAATTTAACAGGTTAAGAAAAGAATTTGGGGGAAAAAAAAGTATTTGCAGCTTTCCTAAGACAGCGTAAAGTGTTTGAAGCTAAGTTACCTAGAGCAGAGAATTACATGCATTTGCCAGACCATTAATTCACCAGAGTCTGAAGAATCCTCTTGTGACCACGTAGGGAAAAAATTATACTTAATTAAGGAAATATCATCTGGTTGTTAGGGCAACACCCAGGCTCCAGACCATAATGTGTCTCATAATACATGCTGCCAATTCCATTCATATTCAACTTACTTAGCTGCAGAAGCCACCAATGTCTTTCCTCAGATGTTGCCATCATATTACAAGTAATTTGCTTTTTTTCAGCCTGTAACAGCCATTGGCTGAGAAACATTCACTTGGCAACTGGCAAACGTAATTTTCATTTTCATCTGTCTGGATGTCTGATTTTACTGCATTTGTAAAGTGTACACAGAGACATCTTAGCATGGCATAATACTACTGAAGGCCCAGCTTAGTTGAAAAAAAATGTAAAAGAAACTATGATGAGGTTTTTGCCACCGTCTTCGCCAAAACAAGTGGTTGGCCTGTCAGTTATTTAGGCCTGCCCTGTTGCCTCAGTATGATTTTTTTTTTTTTTTTATAATTCCAGCAAGAAATTGGGTACTATAATGACTTTTAAATTTGGCAAGATATTTTTGGCATATGATTTGTTACAAAATCTGTTGATGCTACCGTAGTTTAAAAAAAAAATAAAAATTAAGTTTAACAGGGCATTTGGTAAGGAACCAGTAATACAGAAGAAAACGCATGATTTCTGCAAGACTGTGATAAACCCAAGGGAAGTTCACTGACATAGAGACTTTAATTCCTCCTTACTTGAAAAACCTGGCTGTTCTAAAACGTTCTAAGCAATATGGACATTCTTTTTATGTAAGAAATTTATTTCAGAATATTTTCTAGTCTCTCACTTGCACCTGACTTTCTGAACTACAAACACCATACACTCCCTGTATGGCAACAAACTGAAATCACAGGCAGGACACCAAGTATAGCCTGGTTATTATATGAAGTGAACTATCCTTAGGAACTTGCCAATAAAGTTGATATTGGTGGAATGACACATCCTACTCTATGTGCCTTGAAGGGTGGGAAAGTGAAGTCAGAAAGAAAAAGTGTATTAGGGGCTTTAGGAACAGGGAGTTCACTAGTTGAGAGATGTACCTGGGGGGGTGGTCAGTGGAACGAAGGATTAGTTAGTCCCAGCTTTCTAGAATAATGAACTACTATATTATTTCAGTGTTTTAACCACAGAATCATAGAATGGCTGGAGTTGGAAGGGACCTTAAAGACCATCCAGTTCCAACCCCCCTGCCATGGGCAGGGACACCTCCCACTAGAGCGGGTTGTTCAGAGCCTCATCCAGCCTGGGCTCAAACACTTCCAGGGATGAGACAATTGGCCATAAGGCACAAATACCATCTGAATAAATAGGTTTTAAAGTTTACAGTAAGCATCTGCCAATTTCACTGTTTACTTTTTCTTTATTTAGGAAGTTTTAACAACTTAAGCATACTTAACACATTCGATATTGTAAATACTGGCCCACGTAAAGCCAATAAACATTACAGCAGCAAACTGCTTTCCAAATTTGTTTATGGACACATTGTGCAGTCACATAAACACCAGGTCACTCCATCTGAAAAGTTATTACCATACTACCAAGTAAATGCCTTCATGTTATCCAGAACCTCTTGTTTCTTGAGGTTTTATTAAACGGAGTGAAAGGATGACTTGACTTACTTATGAGACAGATGTGCCCATCAAGAATTAATATGGAAAATCCAATATGCATAGGTTTTTGCAGATAAATGTACTCTCTCTGCATACTGAATAAATGGTGACTGTATTTCTATTGATATACTGGTCTGTCTAAATTGACTTGTCTCATCTCCCTGAGCTGCTTCTTACAGGTGACAGAAAAAACAGGGTCCCCTTGTCAGAGCAGAGAGCTTGGTGAAGTGTTTGGAACTGGCTGTTAAGTGGCCAAACTTTCATGACTATAGGAGGAAGACTAAAGACAGCTGTTAAATCCTCTCTGCCCTCTGTCATCAGCTCTTCTAGGAATACTTGTTGATATTCCATAAAACCCCCCAGTTATATTTCAAAATCAAAGAAAACCTATTTTCCCCTCCTCAACGAAAAGTGACCAATTACTCTGGTATTTACCAGCTGATCAGAGATTAAATCATGAATTCAGTACGATGAAGCAAACATCGGCTAATAACGTATATACTGCAAATTTTACGGTTCTGTTTCATTTCATTACATTGTGGAATAGAAAATCTTGCTAAAAACGTAAGTGAGCAGGAAACCCAAACCCTGCATTACATTAAAGCAGCTTTAACTTTGGAATGGGCAAACCCTGATACAGACCTTCATCAACTCTGTTTCTGTGGCAAGTCTTCAACTTTGCATTGTACTATTTCTAAACTTGGGCATAAATTCAAGTTCTTATCTGTCATCACCTTCCTATCTTAGTTAAATCTCCTTGAAGCAATGAACAAATTTGTTTTCCCTTTCCCAATTTTTTTCTGTATGTTTGTGAACTGCTTCCCTCAGCTGAAAGCGTGTGTCATAGGTCCACGAGAGCTACTGCCCAGAAATAACCGGTCTTAAAGGATTAAGAATCCCAAATACAGTGTGGCAAATAAAGAACAAATAGGTAAAGAAAGAACAGCCAAGGGTTTCGGTGGTTTCTTTCCCACTGTCCTTGTCTTTAGCAACATATCCTGTCTCCCAGTTTGTAATAGAGCTTTTGATAATATACAGGTATTAGCCTACACATATAAATGATATAGCTAAAAAAAATAAGGGAACATCAACGGATAAAAAAGACATGATGCAATAAGAAGAGTTTCATATCAGTAACTGTGTGCACAAATAAAGCGTTACCTGGACTTATATTGGTACTGGTTAATAAATATATTACAGGGAAAGCTGGGGAGAGACTTGTGGTGATAGGACAAGGGGCAGTGGTTTTAAACTAGAGCAGGGGAGATTCAGATTGGACATCAGGAAGAACTTCTTTACTCTGAGGGTGGTGAGACCATGGAACAGGTTGCCCAGAGAAGCTGCAGAGTCTCATCCCTGGAAGTGTTTGAGCCCAGGTTGGATGAGGCTCTGAGCAACCTGCTCTAGTGGGAGGTGTCCCTGCCCATGGCAGGGGGGTTGGAACTGAATGGTCTTTAAGGTCCCTTCCAACTCCAGCCATTCTATGGTTCTATGATTTGATCAGACCAACTGTCTGAGACACTGAGCTGTTGATCTCTGCTCTTCTGGCGAGCTTTAGCACGTAGGTGCCAGGTATGGAGAGTGACTAACTGGGTTTGGGGACGAATTGTCTGTGACATTTCTTCCATGTGCACTTCTGGCCTTGACACTACAACGGCCAGTGACAGGCCAGCAGTTGTGATCTGTAACAGATGTGCTGCGTTTCTTTCCTGCCCAAAGCCCAGGAAGGACTGGCGCTGTGTGAGCTGCAAGCTAGCGGCTGTACTGGAAGAAAAGATTCGCTCATTACAAGGACAAACACTGATACTGGGAGACGGCAGAAATGCTGAGGAACTGGCTACCAACAAGAGAAAAACCCCAACAAACCAACAAAACACAACACAAACCCCCATGCCCGAAAAATAGGTGGGAAATATAACTCCACCCGCTGACAAGCAGATGACAAAATGACATGCTATACAATGGCAGTCAGAGGAAAGTGGTATGGCTGGGCATGGTGCCAGCTCTATAACCCTAGAAGGACCTAAGCACAGACAGACTTAGATGGAAATATCCAAAATACCTTTAGCTTTCAGGAAAGTGAGGTGGTATCTGAGCGAAACACCAAGGAGACACACTGAGGTGCCAGGGTGGCAGACAGCAGAGTGCTCCTCTGTGAGATCCCTAATCCTTGAGAAGATAATGGGAAGAATGGATGGGTAGATTATGTCTTTTCCCTACCCATCCCATTTTCTGAATACAAAAATTCTCGAAGGCTGATGAGGGGCAGTAATATCCACATAATCTTCTCAGGAATTCTTCTAAGAATATCCTTCTGTTCAATAATAGATTTTAGACTTGAAGTTGATAGATGGGGGATATCCTGTATTAGGCCACAGTTCCTGTTACGTATCGATTCCGTTCTAGATCACAGTGGTTCATTTTCATCTTGAAATCCAGAAATGTCTCCTTATTAGAGGAGACAAATACAGAAATCTGTCTTGCTGTCATGCTCTGTTAGATTTGTAATCTGTTATGTTAAACAAAGCCTTTTCTCACACAGTAATGCAAAGAAAATAATTCTGGCCCTGCCTTTCCTCTCATTTAAAACCACAAGTTTTTGCAGCCTAAATGTCCTATCCCAGATTCCAAATTGCATTTCATTTTCTGGACTCATAACCTCTCAGGGGAGGCTATGGGTGAAATCCACTCCATTCTGGTTTGGGATTTGTCCTTGACCGGTTAAAGCTGGCTACTTGGCAGTGCCAGCTTGGTGACAGAGCTCAAATCCAAGACCGAGGCACAGATTTTCAACAGTGCCTTCTTACCTTATATTCCATCATGAAAAGTAAGGTGAGACTACGTCTCACTTGTGAGACAAATCTTTACAAATTTTAATTATGTTTTTTTTCTGATTCTAACCAGACCAACTGCTGCTTGGACTAGACTGTACAAGCCAAGTACTACCAGCACATGGCTTCAGCTGCACCTGGACACCTCCAGCATCCTTGGATGATGCCCTCAGTGACATCTGTGCAACTTTCAATTGTTTTAAACCACTGGTAATATAGACAATAATATTTATGTTATATTAATGTGTAATATTACAGACAATCTGGAGACACTGTGGCTGCAAAAAATGCCCTTACCCAAAAATTCTGTCCTTGATGCACGAGAAGCCAGAAGAGTCACCAGCAGCAAGCACACAGAGCATGTACTTCAAAGGTAACCACATTTTAATCAGTGAAGGCACAACAGATGTAAATGAAATCAAATTCAAGCCCTCAGTTTTGTGTCAATAATCAGAAAAATCACAGAATCATAGAAATGTCACGGTTGGAAAAGACCTCTAAGATCACCGTGCCCACCCCTCAACCCAAGGAAAAAGAAAAAAAAAAAACCAGCAGACTCGCTCTAGAGGGTGAACACATTTTATAACTAAAAATGTGATATATAAGTTCCTGTTTACTTTAAGGTACTTCCAGTGAAATGAGCCTAAGTATTACGATAAATGTTTGACATCTGTAAGTCTCTCTTCTACCAAAGACCTCTAAGTGCTTCACAAACTGTGATAAACAGAGGACTCAGGAGCTGGTGTGTTATCAGTGCTCTGGGATGAGACTGCAGCTACATCTGAACTTTCCCAAGTTCATGAGGGTTTCGACTGGGGGTACATCCTGGGTCATCACCACTGCAGGCCCCAAAAGAACAGGTCGTTTTGATCGCCCATTCCAATCCAAATTAATCAAGCAAAGGAAACATTTTACCTCTTGATTCAGGCGGAACAGATTTGAAGCAAATAATAGAAAATGGCTCCCTTAAGTCTATTTTGCTCCACACTCTATTGACTTTTTAAAGAAGATGAAAATATTGAGGAGAAGTCCTTTAAAACTGACCCTTGTGAGTAAAGCTAGCTTCAGCTAGTCTAAAAAGTCAAAAAGGTGTAGGTTTTGGTTATAATTAAGCCAGAAAGAAGAAAAAGTAACTATATGATGCAGCAAGGATTACTAACTTTATTTTTAATGTATCTGCACTCATTAAGAATGACTAAATTGATGTATTTTCCCTGTTTTGTCCAGATAAAGTCACTTTTGGGCTGAGATCTTTCTTATAAAGTTTCAGCCTGGAGCACATTTTTACAGCCAAGTTATTATCCTTAAAATATGAGTTCATACTGGAAATGCTGGCAGCCCTCTCAACTATTGTATAGCAGCGAGTACAGCTGTAACATGTTAAATAAGTTGAACGTACATGGGGAAAACAGAGCGGCTCAGAGGACTGGTTGTAGAATAAGGAACCTCAAAGCTGGGTCATTTGCTCTGGTCACTGCTGGGACTGAAAGTTCTCACCAAGCTCAGCTATGTGCAGACATCAGCTACCCACAGAGGAACTCTCATCACAAGACAATGGTACTGCAAGGAGTGATGTCCAACAACCTTCCCAAGGATTGTGGAAGGTTGGGGGGGACTGATCTCCACAACTGCATCCTACAGTCTTAGCTCCAAGACGATGGCACAGAATAGAGGCTTGCATGGTCACTGCCCTGCACGCTGACCAGTCTGCGGAGGGTGTTCATCACCAGCCACATTTTTTCAGGGCATCCTAGTTTATCAACAAGTTGTTAACCGCTGAAGACTGAGCCCTAGAGAGTCCATCTTCCACTCTGGTGAACAGACCACATCCAGCTCATCACGCTACCAATTTCAGAGGAATTCTGGTGATATCAGTTAAATGAAGGCACAAAGAAGATGACCATGTACTTTTTCAGCTCCCCAGTAACAGTAATGTCTCGAATGACCAAATACTTTGTTATTACACCTCTCTCTACACTGAGAGATGGTAACCTCTTGCTATTTCCACCAAGTTACAATCCTTTTCAACCTACCCCAGAACAGCAGTCAATTTCTGCATAAGCAGCTGAATGCAGGGGGTCCTGCTTTTCTCAGTATCAGGCTGCCCGCTGGAGTGCAGCCTTCAGTCACAAACCAAAGTGGAATAAAAATTAGCCAAAGCAACATGGGCAAATGAAGTCCAAGTTCGCTGCTTCCACTTAATGCAAATGGATTTATTGGAGTAAATGACATAAGTCTTTCAGATTCACATGTATCCATGCAAGCTTCAGTAATCTCTCTAAAAAGCTTTAATTTATTATAGCTTTTTGGGGCATCACCATTTCCTACCAGTCACTGTGTACAAGCCCATGTGAAAGCACAGCAGTCAGACCCTGATATATGATGAAGACATTCTTTACTCTTTTATGGCTTTGTGCCCTCCACATACAGTCTGATTTACAGAATTTTAGGTTGATTTCAAAGAATTTTCTCTAGGCTGCTATACCGACCATCTGCCAGATACTTGAATATTATAGAGGTGCTCAACTTTCTCTGCAAAAAAAATTTGATGTCTCTTTTATTTTCTCTGGCATCTAGAAACCAAACTACCATTACAACCAACAGTGACTTCAGAGGTCCTCAGGACAAACCAAGACAGAGCAGTTCAAGAATTGTCAAGGTCTCTTTTTAAACCGTACTCTTAGACTCACCCAACAGAAATCAATTCTTCAGGCTACAAGGCAGCTGACTAGGAACTGATTACTACCAGATACTGCTGTGAAAATGTCTCAAACAGTGTAAAACACCTCGCTCTGCAGCCAGAGAAGAGCAAGTTGGTGGCCCACTACTGTGGTAAATGTACTACAGTGAGTCTTTGACCCAAACTGGGTGATCAGCCTTCTGGGAAGTACTGATGAGGCAGCTGAGTCTGCCATGAATGCAGGGAGATGTCTTTTATACGAAGGGAAGAAAACCTCTGTGCTTTGGAGGAATAAATCATGGTACAAACTAGAGGGGAAAGAAGGCCAGCTGGACAGCATACACATATTGCTGAGATGAACAGTAAATTATTTGGAAAAACCACTTTGAGGCAGAATAAAACATCCTGTGAATTCAGGTCACACTCGGCGCGTAATTGTGACCGAAAGAATGAAAAAAATGGAGCTGTCAAAATGCAATGTTTTCACCATATTTCAAAATGACATATCATTGCAGAATTTATCTAAATTTGAAGGGAAAAAAAAAAGCTTAAAATTAGTTCAATAAGCAAGAAATGAAACCAGAAAGATTATAGATGTTTTGTCTTTCTTCTTCTTCTCACCCCCTCCCCACTCCCTAAGTTCTCTCCTGGAGTGGAGACAAAACAAGATTTTGCAAAACTTTTTCTATGTCATTACCCTCTCCCTCTGCACATTTTCACTTCAAGACAAGTTTTAGAGTTATTATTTGATTCTGCCCACAAAGCCAAATTTTATTATTCACAGCGTACTCTAAATGTAATGGTCTTGTCAGTCGTAGCCAGAGGCAAAGGGTAGCCTCAGAGGGAAAGGAAACAAGAAACATTCAAAGAAAGATAAACAGGGATGAGAAGATAGGCAAACGGGTTATACTCCCATCTTTTCTTGAGAGCTGCGCGGATAGAAAAAAATAGAGAACTCTAATTAATTCCAGAGTGATCAGGACTTGAGGGCTGGACTCCATGCACTGCGTGCTTGTGAACCTTCGTTCCATGTGAACCCCCTTCCTCCACAAACCAAACAAACTCTTGTTTTGTCTTCGACATCAAAGGACACAACATAACCGACAGCAGACCTTCTGATAAACCCTAGCAGAGAGCAAGCTCTCTTGGCAGCCATATTTCTGTTCTGCAGTGGCTTGTCCAGGTGCACAGAAAATCCATTTGTGGGACTGAAAAGTACATGAAATGGGTTTTCTGGTAGGATTTGTGGTGGCATCTTCTAGTACCAGTTCTACTATCGAGGAAGTGCAGTAGGATGAAGGACTGTTTTGTAGTGTAATGCAGAAATGCCTGAAGGATGAACTCGGAACTAGATAAGGACAGTCCTTTGCAATTTCAATTGTTAAAACCTCTGCAATCCAAACAATTGCAGTAACATACTGATGTCAGTTTAGTGACTGAAAAACTTGGCCTGAGATCTTGGCTCCCCCACCGAAATCAATTAGAGTTTTGTCACCAAGTTGAATGCTACCAGGATTTCACGTTGTTTTAATCCTCAGAGACAGAAGCCAAACTGTACATTAACATGCACTGTACATTACTATGCAGGTATATTATATTATAGATTTTTATACCACAGACAGATAGTCATTAATTAATAACCCCAAGCAGAAATGATTTTGCTCTTGTTTTCAGATTCAGACTGCAACTCAGTGATTTTTTAAATTTTTTTTTTAAACAACTCAATTTTAAATTTTATTTTCTGCAGTATTTGCCATACAGGCAGCCTATGGCTGCCTGCAGACTTATTTAATCAAGAACCAAAATCTTATTTTATGGTAAGATGGCCTTCATGTCTAGAAGCTGAAGTAATTAATAAGGACAACCAAGCTGGGAATAGGAAGGTGGTAAGTCTAATAACAACTCCCACTATGAAACCATCTAATAAATACTTGTTATGTGCACTGAGAACAATCCTTAGGCTGAAATGTTACCATAAATTATTCATACAAAAATTCTGGACAGTAAACAAATTTATTAAGATCATGATCTCTTTGCATTTCATGACAAAAGTGGAGGGAGGGGGTCAATCCCCAGAATAAATTGCAGTGTATAAATCCACCAGCTGTAGGCATAAAGAACCGATGCAGAGATTTGCTGCAGAAATTGTAAAATAATCCCTGCGCGCTTTCTCCTTCCAGAAAGACAGCTTTGAAGTGCAACTGCAGAGCCAAGTAATTTAGCATATTCTCATTTGCTGTTCTTGACCAGAGCACTAATCATAAGTTAGGAATCAAAGTCTCTGACCATAATGGGTGAAATCAAATCACAACTGTGCACAGCATCGGCCCTGCTCTGCTCAAAACTAACAGCAAGCAAGCGTGAAACCTTTGTCAATACAGACCGCAAGGGGTTGTTTCAAGCTCGGGAAACACTGATGTACATTTTTTGTTTGATGTACCAAACTGCTTTTCCTCAATTGAGCATCCATACTGAGTCACTAGGTGGTTGGAAAAGCTGAATGAATTTCACAATGGCAAAGTTTACTTCCAGTACATTTATTTAATGGCTGAGGCAATTGATGAAAGGGAAATAAAAATCTGATGAGGAGAAAAACAAAAAAAAAAATTAGACTAGAATCTAGACTCCCCCAGGACAGTTTCTTGTGCTTTGGATCCTCTGTACTGACAGACAACATATTTGCTTTCTAGCTAATTACCAACAAGACTAAAATTTTACATCTTTGATGTGTATGAGATCAAAGAGTATTAGGAAATAAAAGTCAGATTAACATAATTGTCTTGCACAGCTATAATAAACTATGGCTATGTACACAACCAGACACCCTGCTCAGCAGGAAAGCATAAGCTAGAAACAACTGAACTAAACAAGAATCTTGTTTAACTTTGCTTCCTTGGTAGCTTCTCACCTCTCCTGACACCAACCACTGGATCACGGATCCAGGAAAGATGCCCCCTCTCAACAGCCTAAGACCAATGCAAGCTCCTCTTTCAGTTACTGAGCCTTTAAAAAAACCCTGTAGTTGCCTTGTGCAGACACAGCCAGCCTTCGGCAGGGAAAGAACTAAAGGATCTCCAGGTTGAAAATCACATACCCCTACTACTAACTTGAGCTCAAGGATTAACTTCTAGTTGTTTCTTTTACTCCTATCTTCTACCTTACGTGCACACACAGACCGGGCGCCCATCGTCTTTGGGAGCAAGCTTTGGTGGTGCAGCCTTTTCATAGCATGCATCTAGGATATGGTTCTCATCTATCAAATCTGTGAGCTCGTTCGGATGCTCACTTTAGGGAAAAAAAAAAAAGAGAGGAATCGGTGCTGTGGTATATACTTGCATCTAATTCACCCTTACCATGGCTAAAACCCCGTTTGGAGTATTGCACTTTCTTTAACCTGTCTATGAGAACAACACTGCCCTGGAATAACTGATAAACACCTGGCTCTGACCGATCTGTCTTCAGTCATTATACATGCGGTATGTTTATTACTCTAGAAATATCTAGTATTCTTATTTCCTCATCAGCTCAACTGTGAGGAAAAATAAATAAATCAGAGGCAGCCAAAAGTAACTGACTCGTAAGAGTAAAATGGGGTGGGACCATTTGGATGACTTGTCCTCATTAAGGTGACATGAAAGGTCTACTTCTGGCTAGGAGCTGTGAGCTACTCCTCGGAGTAAAATAATTTTGAAGGTTTTATTTGTCATCAAGTGGTAATGACAGTGAAAAAAGTCTATTGCACTTCAGGACAGCTGGTACTACAGCCGTGTAGGGAACGACTGACACAATTACAGCTCCTGTATCAGTGCAGCTTCTAGGTTTTTACAGCCACTCAGCTGGAATTATACCATTGCATAAAAAGTGGTTTGAGGTATCAGGAACCGGAGTAACAAAATTTAGGGAAAACAGGTCTTTTTCATGATTAAATTGAAATATTTTTCATGTGCAGTTTTGCCTTAGTTCACACAAGGGCGAGCCTGAAAAGGTTTTCTTGCTGACAACCGCCTCATTCAGCACCCTTGCGAGCAGCTCCCAACAAATCGCAGCCTTCAAAGGCACATTGTTTTTGTTTGTTCTCATTGTAACAGATGTTTTCTATCATGTACTTCAACGAACTAATTCATCTGCAGAGGACTGCCTACTCTGGCTGGTGTGCATCCAGCTGTGGAAATAGCTCAAGTGTCATCTGTGGCCACTTTCATTCCATTCTTCTGATCTCACAGGATCTCAGTGACCGCATCCAAGCCCATAAAAAATAAACAGATCTGAGAACATCCTTTAAAAAAATTTCCAGCAGAGGAGTAATGCTACTCCAGGCAGGAAGCCTTTCTGGAAAGAATGTAACTGATGCTGAAGGAAGATTCACTCAGCTCTGGAAGTCTCCTCCAAAACATGCTGCTTTTATCATATGAACTACCCAGTCAATACGAAGAGGGACTGGAACAATGTCATGTGTGACACTGATGGAGCTGAGAGCTTCTAACGAACTCACTGCCATATCAATTAGCCTGAGCACCAGGCGATCAACCACCACTTCTCTAAACACACTGAGCTCCCCTCAGAAGCTGCAAATACCGTAAGGCTAGTTCATCTCAACACACTGACTACTTTTATATATTGTAGGGCTACTGTAATATATTTCTGAAGTAGAAACAAAATCAATCTGAATTGCTCTGGAGTGAAAGCATAGCCTATTAATAGCTGTGCACCAAGATTAAAATGTATTAGCAGATAAAAAATAGTCTGTTCGTAAGAAGTCAATTACTGCTTTCTTAAGTCACTGAACAGAATTACTCCTGTTCTAACTCAAGCCAGGACATTGCCAAATAAAACATCCAATACTCATAAAGAATAGACTTTCTGAAAGTGCCTTTAAAATCAGCTGGGATCACTTCATCACAAGTCAAAATATGCGTGCGACCATTTCTTGATTAGCTTCCTTAGAAGAAGGAGCAACAAGTTGCCTTCTGAATTTGTGGAGAAGTCGATCACGGTTTCCCACAGGAAACAAGCAGTTCCTGTTAAGATGCTGATCATACACTTCAATATCAGATCCACCGGGTTTGCTAATTACTTTCAAACCACTTAGTCAAGTCACCCATTAAGAGGAAATGATTCAATTGCAGTTCCACTGAACTGAGAAACTAGGTGACCAAAACTTCTTGTGGAGTTTGAATTATCCACCTGGGTGAGAGGGCTCGCAATACGTCAAACCAAGGAGTCAGTTTTGGTTTTGAGAAGCAACCGTGCTTGTATTTAATTAGACAACTTGGCAGGATTTTTAATGTTGTACAACACCAATTATTTGGAGTGTTTCAGAAACATTTCAGAAGCCTTTGAAAACCTTCAGGAAAATTAGAGCCTTATATCAATCATCACAACTGATTCATCATTTTTAGGAGGTTGCATTCCAAGTCCCTTAACTCTGCAGAGAAAATTTTAAAACTTGCTGGTAACTGTTCTATATTTTAGAGATGATGATTCATCCTTTCACTTCTGATCAGGCCTATTTGCTAGAAACTTGCTATTTGGGTATATCTGAGGGTCAGCTGCTTCAAGGTCTAAGCAGATCACTGCAGAGGCCTGAACAGCTCCCTGCAGCTCCTGACATTCACTGTAGGGCCAAAGTCAGAGGTGAGCAAAACGGACTCGCAGCAAAGCCAAACAATTTCACATTAGTGTGCAGTGACTTCACAGCAACTAATTAAGCAGTGTTATCTAGACTAAAAATAGGTGCCTGTCGAAAGAGCCTTTTGGGATTTTAAATCTTTGTCTGCCACACATTCTAACCTTCTGCCAATTCGGTTGTTGCTTCTACTTTGGAGCATGTCATAATGATAGATAGCGTTCTTTGAAATAGAGAAAATACTTCTCAGAGGGAGACCACCGCATTTCAGCAGAACTATTGTCCTTTAGCACATATAACACACAAAAGCAACGCCTGTGACAAGCCTACGACTTATTCTGGGTATTGGAATGACAAACTTCAAAGAGTTCTGTCACTTGTATTTATCCACTAGAATTTACCAGCACAAAAGAGTTAACACCACCTTTTCTTTTGTGAGCAGGAGAACAGACATGGCACAATACCTGGTTACATATTGTCCCAGCTTGGCCGAGAAGACGAAAGGAAAGAGTAAGGCACAGTCTCATACTCCACTTGACATAACACCACTCATGACATGCTCCTACTTACTCCTTTACTTGTCTGTTGAACAAAATGATGAAAAGAGGCTCAGAGAGGATTCGAGCGCATTGCATATTGGGGAGACAAGCAGGTATCACCGCAAACAGATCATGGCTGATCACCATAGCCCACACTCTCAAAGCCCTGACCTGTATCACTGGAAGACAGATTTGAATGGTGTGTAGAACTCAAGGAAGAACGACAAATGAACACAGCAGAACATTTAGTCCCTATGTGAGGAAGCTCTCTTAGATGATGGTACTCAAAACTCTTCAAGCTCCATTCCAAAATCTTTACAAGGAGCTCACCCAGTTTACAGCACTAATGTCTCCAATTGTTTTTTTTTTTTCCTGAACGGATGGCAGTTATATACATTGATCTATCTGTATAATCCCTGTGGAAACATCTGTGTTTTCACTGATGTGCAACACCCAGAATCTCAAAGATGTGCACATCACCTGTGTAGCCCGAGCAAAAGATTTCTCAGTGTTATAGCCAAAACTGACCTTTGTCAACCAGATCATAAATGGTCTGGCTTTGCCATCTTGGAAAGTGGAAGCCAAAACAAAAAAAGGAAAGCACAAAGCTAATATGAAGATCCTGGGAACTACTTCAGGAAAGTCATATCTGCCTTTACCGTGAACACTGACACTGAACACTGAAGGTTGGTTTGCTGTTGTGAGTCGAAATCTGAGCACTGAGCCCAAACTCTCTGTTGGTAACCCTACCAAGACTCCCTTTCAAAGATCATTTCCCTCCCCCTCCATCATCCTACCATAAGCAACCGCCCAACATTGGCTCTATAGTCACTGCCCATTAAAACCAACATGCCCAAGGTGTTGAACACTTGTGAAGATTTAGGTTGAAATGTTATAAAATTGAATATCAAGTGGAGGCTGAGACATGAACTGGATGTTACTGCCTGTAGAAGGCAGCATGAAAGCAGAGGAACTGCACAGGTCTTTCCCTTCAGATTCTCATTATTCCTGTGCTGTTCCTGGGGGAAGATGTGGCCTGTCACAGCTTTAGCTGTCATGATGAGTGGCTTTGCTTGCTGAACTTGGAGCAGCAGTTAGCAAGGGAGCTAATACAGCTTTGCTACTTCCACAGGCACGAATCAGGGAGAAAGGACGCGGCATCTGCCTGTCTATCAGAAACACTCAAACTGACTCTGACAAATGTCCACCCACTCCTCTCCCTGAAGCAAGACCTGTGACAAGCACCAAACTTTGAATCAAACGCTTAATCCCCATTTAAAACAAGTACATCCAGAGAAGAAATGTCAGTGGCAGAGTGTGGACAACCACACTTTTGTCAAACGCCGCTGGTGCTCCTGGCACGCTGGCACCTGGGGTTAGCCAGGGGCAGTGGCAGCAGCGTGGATGGACCAGTGTGACAATGGCAGGTCTCTCCCTCTACCTGCCAATGCAAAATATGCCTCTAACCTCAACTCCATCACATGTGAGACATCTGTGAATGCGACGCCCACCCTCTTGGTTAGAGGCAGGCGATAGACGAGCAGTTTCCAAAGCTGCAAGCAGGAGATTTTTATTGATCCCACTACAGAGGAAGGCTATCAAGCTGGGAGCTGACACAGACTCACATCCTGTGTGGATTGGGCAAAGAGGGTGTGCATAATGATTTACAGATTGCAGTACTAAAGAAGTACGAAGGCTGTTTGAAAGCAGGCTGTTTGTTGTGTGAATCACATGCAACCCTCCAGTTCCACCGTGGAGATCAGTAGCTGGATTTTCACCGTCTGACCCTTTGCTTGGAGTTGAGGAAATCAAGTTATCTTGGATCAAGTTCTGGATGAGGTCTCTACACATGTTTTTTCTCTGCGAGTTATCAACAACTGATAATGAGGAACCCAATTGTCTTCCTGCTGTGGGATGTGTGTGCTGTTCTGTCAAGTAGAGAAAAAGGCAACTGTCACTCGACTGCTTGCTCTGAAAAGCACAATGGTGAAGAGCTACACCTAGGATTAGGGATGGATGTCAGAGACAGGGTCTTTCCTGTGCAGCAAGGCCGGCAGCAATGCTACCAACCCTCCCAGGTAACTCAGGTAAAAGGCATGGAGTGGGAATGCTGCTCAGCAGACATTCTCTGAAGTAAGTACACTCCAGGCTGTAGTCAGTAACGAGAAATAACAAATTGCATTTAAATCACAGTTAGAAGATGTGAAATTTCAACCCCTATGCTCCACCTTCCTTTTAACATTAAGCCATTTGACAAGAAAAATCTGCTCTGTTGGAAGTGCATCTCTCTTTGGCAGGTAGTCCAAAAAATAGCCATTCAGTGGTTTCACTAAATAACAACTCAGCACTCCTTCAAAATTCTTCAGAATGTTCATCTGTCACTGTGTTACACAATTCATTCTTCATCAATCCAGTATGAAACAGTCCAAGAATGTGCAGTGTTTATACTATTATATTTCACTATTTGTTTTTGCAATCATGTAAGAAAGCGGTTGAAATCAAGCCCTCAACAACGTCGCACGTACCGCCAATTCATAGCAAGAAGCTTTTTGGCACACACTGTCGAATGCGTGGACTTAGAATGGATTTATTCCTCATTTACACCAGTTTGAGAGGAAAACAAGGCCACAAGGTTACAACCTGAAAACCGTAATTCAGCAATCACTCCACTTCACTTCAGTGGGACTGAAATCAATTTAGGAAAGATGCACATGATTTGATCTAGATTTGCCTGCGTACCGCAAAGCTGAGCTCAATAGCACATTCTGTATAAAGACATTTGAACTGAAAAGAAAGCCGTTTATCTAATAGAGTAAAAAACAAATGACAAATACTGTTAGACCCGACTACACTCAATAATAAGCTACTACTTAAGGTATCTTGGGCATTTCTAACTTCCAGTACGTCAAATCACAGAGTACATTTATTCATTGACAGAAAAAAAAACGTTAGCAGTGTCTCTGCAAAAATGATTTAAAATTAATTATGTTATTATGATGCTTCACCAGTTACAGTCAAAGAGGTGTTAATTAGTCAGCCACTTAATCAGACACCTCAGTAAGTTTATCAGGAATGAACACAGAAGGGGAAAAAAAACAGACAAAAACCTGGTACATCTAGAGGCCAGAAGTAAGATACACTAAAGGTCTATCTGAGACTTTGCAAATGATATTCAAACACCTAACAAAAGGTTTCTCACGTAGAAAAATGAAAAACAAGGACAGACTCTGGAGTTGTGCTCCTCATGCAGTGTGGATGGGGTACACACTAAAGGTACTTCAGAAGCAGCCCCGACAGCATAAGGACACTGCCTCCCTTTCCCACGTGAGCCATCAGGCAGCAGAGGCAGCTTTTTGGGAACGACAGTTTGGGCAAAGGAACAAATACGCTCAAAGGAGATGAAAAACCCAGAGAAATCACTGAACTCAAAGTGTGGGTGCAAGTGAAATAAGGGACCAGGATTGGATCATGTTTAGTGCAAAGCAATGGAAGAGCTGACACATGAGACCACAGGTCCAGTGGCCACTCCTAAAGGGTATTAATGAAGACAGAACATAGACAAACCAAAAACAGAGCTGGCTAATCTCAGTTTTTAAAATAAAATGACCTATTTTCTAGACAAAGGACAGGCAGCAGATCTAAGGTCTCTGAAGGTCAATAAAGTATTCCAGGCAGTTCTATACCAGAAATTACTAAACTTTGGGGATGATAAAGAATTAACTAAAGAGAAAATGAGAACAGGTTGTTCCAAAAGAGAACAATGGGAGGGTCACTAAAATCTCCACAAGGATACTTCTCATTCAATACTTTGAACAATACCCTTGAATAATAAGATTTGGGGAAATTACGAAGTTGTGAGGCAAATTCAGTGAAGTGGCAGACGGAAGGACCATACAGAAAGGACTGGACTAAACACAGCAAGGTGCAAATTCCTGAAAACAGTTAGGCTAAAAATGTGGTTTCCTTTGTAACATAGAGGTATTTGCTGGGAACCCGGCAGAAGGAGAAAATCTAGGTGTACCAGGGAATTACCGGGTGACTGCATTACCAAGGTCACGTGCACAAGGGAAAAAAAAAGATGTAATTTTACAATGCAGCAAAGTACTCCCAGCAAAGCGAAGGAAGTATTAATGTTACTGTACAAAAGGCTGAATGCTGTGAGCATTGGCTGTCCTACAGAAAGGAATTCAAAGCGGAACAGGTACAAAGAAGGGGCATTGTCACAGAAGAAAAAAATCCCTAAGTTACTGCAAATGCATAGTGATGCTGACATAGCCTAGAAAATGAAGATGCAGGCAAGATTTTTGTCTAGAAATTAACGCGGTGAAGATCCAGAAGAGAGAAGAGTTACTGAAGGCAAGGAGGAATGTTTGACTACCAACAGATGGATGTAAAATGAAAAGGAGCACCTTTAGCTGGGAAATGAAAAATGCAATGCTCAGTTTCAGAGCAAAGGTGCTCTGAAACAAGCCTCCTGATAAGATTATCAAAAGGAAAAAAAGAAAATCAAGCTCTTTAATCAGGTTCTGTAAGGGATTATATAGCATGATTCCTAGATACAGCAAGCATCCGAAGTCTTATACACTGGTCACTAAATCCTTAGAGCACATGATTATAATTTTTGCACAACTCCTGCACTAGATGAATCATGATGTAATCATAAGCAATATATAGATTACCTATTTTCTCCCACTTACGTAAATTGGTCCTTGAAACCACTTGCATAACATAACTGTAATGTATGGAAGTGCTTTTGTTCTAAGGATTAGGAAGGTGCCAGTCTCCTCCATCAACATTGCCTCAGGCATGATTCCTTTCTCATTCTTACTGTTTCACACCTATGCAATTCAATTCCTAAAGCAAAGTTAACTCTTGATTTATATTGGTAAAAATCAGATCCAGTATTTCCCTTCCTTTGCAGCTAGGACAGGCTTATTTTAATATTCAATAGGAAACCCCTAAACATTAATAGTACCACTATGAGGCTGTGTTTGGAGGCACCAATCAAGTGAGGCCCTTGTTCCACCAGACTTTTCACAAACATCCAGTAAGAGCCATTTAGTGGTATGACAGTTTTACAAGATAAATAGACGGGATTCCAGTAATAGTTGAATCTTCTGGGATGAAACCCCACATGAATGTTGTATTTTAAAAAAAGAATAATATGATCAGTAACTCTGCAGTTTACACCTTGATTCTGACATAACTCCCTTCCTACTCAGTTGTATATAAATAGCACATCTTGTCAATCACCTAAAACCTGACTTGATCCTTCACTAGCAGGAAATCACATTTCCAACTTTGACAGGTTGTGCCAGTCTTTATAATCCTGATTTTGGCACCATCAGAGCTACAGTGCTGCCTCGGCATTGCTCTAGGTGTATAATACAGTTGTTCCTCAATAACATTGCCTGGGTTCACAGGGCTGTTCCCTTCTCCAAAGCTGCCCAGTGCCTCCTTGGTAATGGAAACGCTGATTTTCTGCAGTGCAGGGATGGAGTTTGGAAAGCCAAAAGGAGATCCAGGGCCCTCTCTGCTGGAGAACTGTCCTGCAGCAACAACCTCGATCCTTAGGAACTATGGAAATAAGAATCACACTTCTACCCCAGGAAAGGGACCTACCACTGTGTTCAGCAGGCACCCACAGCAGATCATTCCCAGCCTTGTCACCAACTGGTGTGGAACCTTTGTGCTCCCAGAGTACAGAGCGTATTCAGAAGATTTTTGTCGCCTGTGCTGTATGAAAATTGTTGCTTTTCCTTTCCACCCTCCCAGAACTTGCATATTTGGCAACCGCACTACATGACCATTGGCGTTGCAAGTGGGCTTGTGTCCTGCTTACATCATTTGTATAATCTAATTTGCTTAAGCCAGCGTAGCAGAGCTCTCCCCACAGAGGCGGAATAGTATTGGCGTTCACTGCAAGACAATGGACATTACCAGGCAAAAATAAAGAGATGGTCCATGAGGAAGGATAGATTTGAGAGGGCTGTAGTATATTCCTCTCTAGTTCACAGCACATCTACGTGTGCGGAACCATAATGCAATAAACATGGCAAAATATTTGATGGTGAGCTAAACTGAGAAATCACCTGACAAATTTATATCCTGTGCTTACCTAATTCACCACTCTGCTAAGCCTGTTATTTTCTGCACACTCATTAATCTAACTCTTGGGCTATAATTAACACCATGTGCTTATTACGCAGTCCATTGCTCTCTCCTGAGCCTATCACATTCTGTCTACTTTATTAATCTACCTCCTGGACAATAACTAACTTCACCAGTGCCCAACAAATAAGGAATTTTTGCTCAAGATGCTAAACCTGACACATGAACCTTACGGTTAGTGCTCAGGTTTTTGACTCGGAATACATTTAAAACTTGATGGAAACACAAATCTACATGCAACCAGGGATGTTACATATATTATATGAAATAAAGTATTAGGATTAGATTTTTAGTGTTAGCTATGTACATGAAGCTGGAAAAGTTAAAACAGACTGCAGGCTTTGTACAAAATTAAAGACCGATTTTTTTTTTTTTAATGCACTATATTCTTCTACAGAATGTACTCTAACATCTATTGATTAATAACTACCTTTAAAAAAAATACCCTCTTTTGATAAAACTTGCCGCTTTTAAACAGCTGTTGCGTTAAGAGTTTTCTTGACAATGAAGGCTAACGGTTATGGTTGCATCTTTTCTGTTAAAAATAAATCAATATTCCATAACCTCAATCAGAATTTCCTAGCTTCAAAATCTCGGGAGTATTTTTCAAATTTACTGTGAGCTGCCTTCTTTTCCAAATATCTTTTCCATTTACATTTATAGATTTGTACGAGATATATATATATGTATGTATATATTTTTTCAACTAATGTAAATGTCTTTAAAAAAATCTTGGACTCACGGTTTATCCATTTAATATTCACACTAGCTGTTTGCAAGAAAAGAAATTTCTACTAGAACTCTTAAGCCTTTTGAGGATAAAATGGCAAAGCACAAATTCCTCAAATGCAAGGGCTTGTCTACCGTAAATGCTTGTGGTTCTCCTGTCCGTGCTTTCTGAGTGCATCCATATCTGGTGTGTCTTGCTGCCATCACAAAAAAAATGTCCCATTTCACTACGAGTCTCCAGTAGAGTGTCAAAATGGGTTTGAAATCTAACTTGGATATATCTTTTTCTGCCATTCATACTAATTCATAAGAACTTCTACAACAGCAGAACAAGTGACTACAATAATACTTTGCTATGCCTCCAGAAGAGCTGTAGACCCAAACTTACAAACCACTACCCTTGAGTACAAGATGTAACTTGAGTGAATTGCTTACACTTACTTCTTTTTAAAGGCAACAGTTGGTTGAGCTTGGGTTCAGCTGCTTTTTTCTTGTGGGTGCTCTACTCCACACAGCAGCACCGAGCACTACAGAGGGTCGGTAAGTCTGTGCTCAGCTGAGTCCGGAATTGCCCATTAAGTAGCACTGAGGTGACATCTACACGTGGTGGGTGCTAGGTACGAGGCAGCAGAAATGACCCCATGTGAGTCTGCCTGTCCCAAAAGAACATTGCCAATTACCGTCTTGATTATCAGAGTTATAGAACTGGCAGTCCTTGATTTTCTGCCTCGGGAAACACTGGAATTAAAATTGTTCAGCAGAACTTTGGCATTGGTATTTTTTTAGTTATTTCAACCTCTAAACTCCTTAGCCTTAAAAGTTCAAGTAAGTTCATGGTCAAAGAATCTCTTAAAAATACACAGCTAAAAGTTAAAAGGCTAGCTGGAGATTCCAATTTCTCAGGATTATTTCCTGTTTACTTTTCATAACAGCTAACCAAACTCTCACATTTCGTTTTGGAGGCAGGACTCAACCATCTGCAGAGGACATGCTTTGTTCCCTTACGCTCAAACAGCCAAATGGAAGATGGACTCCTGACTCTATTTGCTAAAAAGGTAAGAGTACAAACAGGAGGTAGAGAAAGGCGTCTCAGGAGAGACACCGAAGGGGAACAAGGAACTTCTTTGTTTGGGAGCACAGGAATCAAAATACTGAAACTGCTGTGGTATTTTGGGTATTATCCAAAACAACAGAGGCGCTAGTGAGAAAATGAAATCTGATATATTTCAGTTGGACAGTTTGTACTTTTTATGCTACATTCACGCACAACAATCAAAAGGCAAAAATCTGGAGTCCTTAGTCTCGCTTCTCACCAAAGCAGGGGTTTTACACTGCTTATGAAATAAGAAACATTTTTATTGTTGCTTTTTAAAGACAGGCATTACATTCAGCCACGGGCCAGAGGAAGGAAGACAGAAAAAAAAAAAGAAGGGCGTTTGTTAAGACATTGACCTTTCTAAAAGGGCTGTAAGGGCTTGAGAAACATCCAGAAGAGAAGTTCTCCCCAGCGCAATTTATCATTATCAATAGTAGATTTTTCCACAAATTGCTCTGCTTGCACCCTTCATGCTGCCACTAACATATTCCTTCTGCAGCTGTTATGCAGAAACTATTCCAGACTGATAAGAATATCTATCTGTGCATACCCACTGCTTACTTACGGTCACACAGTTTTACTTGCAAATAAGAGGGTTAAGTGTAAAATCAGTGTGCACATACAGTCTTGGGGCAGAGCATTTCTGTTGGTTCACTAAAAAAGTTTGCCTTTAGAGAGGAAGAGTAAGCGTAGTATTTGCAATAAAGATTTGAATCAAAAAAGTTTTACACAAATGTCATCGTTAATAAAAATGAAGATTATCTCTATGTGGATTGACTTGAAACAACATGTTTTTCAGTTTCCCCTGAACCATCAGACACAGCCTTCAGGGACTGCAGGAAAAACACACTAATATAGCAAATGTTATAAACCCCCGGAATAACTCATATCCTATTTATGTTTTGATTCTGTCATCGCTATCCATCTACCCTTATCCTGAGGCAGTAATGAAATACAAGACTTGTTTCAAGTAGGGATGAGTGCGCATGGTACTTTGAAAGCCGTAGTTAACTCAACCGAGCCCAGACTGCCATCAGTGCATTAAATCTTACGCCAACATAAATCCAAACCCATGCTGCCGTAACTCTTCCGGAGCTCGCCTTCCATTACAGCTAGTCAGAGGGACCAGGGCAGTCGGTAAAGCAACAAAACTGGAAATTTGAGCCATTCGTACTGGGACACAGCACAGTCCATATGGTCAAAAAGTGGTGAAGGCTGCATTTACAAAGGGTACTTTTTTTCTAAAGTGTCTAAGTCGTACATGAGCCTCAAGGTAAATTTTTCATCAGGTTCACATGACTCAGGAATCTTGTTTTCTAAAATCTTGAAGACTGTATAAGTACAAAGATGTGAGAGGTTTTCACACATGACCCTACTATGCCAGCAGAAGAATAATTTTAATACTTTTTATTCTGAAATAGCAATGCTACCTCAACTTAATTGACATTAATTTTCCCTGGCTCTGAGTATAAGGCTAGTAAAAATCACTGATAACAAAAAATAAAATCAAATAAAGATAGTGTTTGAAGTTGCTCATTGGTATCAACCTATGATATCAAGGTTAAAAGTTACAGGGAAAATTATGACTAAATTATGATATATCTGCAGAGTTCTTTATTGCCCAGCAGACTTTCTCCCATTAGGAAAAAAATGTTCTTACTGTTTTGTTTTTTGGGTTGGTTTTTTTCCCTCATAGAATGTCATTCTGGTTGTTAATTTGCTTTCAAGGAGCTCACAAAAATAAGAAGACAAACAAGATTGGGGAAGGGAAAGCAATATATGCAAATATTTTCCAGTTCATATATACTATTGTTATTTGTTAGGGTCTGAGGGTCTGGTTATAGTTAAAAAATCACAGAAGGAATCTGAGATACCATCTTTTCCTATGTAAGTGTGAGGGTTTTTTTAATTCACCAAGTAAAGAGACACAGAATGCCCACATCAGGAAAAAGTGGCTGAAATCAAAACATAAGGTGAAATAACTGAGCAACATGTCTGGCAGACCAACGTACTGCAAGGGATATCACTGGAGACAGAAGATGGCGTGTAAAGGGTGG
>VWZK01013114.1:303-12487 GCA_013396935.1 Baryphthengus martii
CCTTCCTTTTCTTTCTTTCTTTCCTTTCTTTTCTTCCTTTTCTTTCTTTCTTTCCTTTCTTTTCTTTCCTTTTCTTTTATTTTTTTCTTCCTCTACCTTTATATGCTGAGCATGATGTCTTTAGGTATGAGATAGCTCTCCAGTCAACTGGGATCAGCTGTCCCAGCTGTATCTCCTCCCAAATTCTTTTGCACCCCTAGCCTACTCATTAGTAGAGTGGTGTGAGGAACAGAAAAGGCCTTGACTCTGTGCAAGTGCTGCTCAACAGTAACTAAAACATCCCTGAATTATCAACACTGTTTCCAACACAAATACAAAGCATAAACCTGTACCATAAAGAAAAATTAACTCTCCTCAACCAAAACCGGCACAGTGAGTTGCTAACTGTAATCCAGAGTCAATAAATTTGGTAGTTTAGAACTAAACATCATTAATGCCAGACACTGGTACACTTTGAGTTATTTGAGCTCCTAAAAGGTTGAATTCTTCATTCTCACGTTTTGTTCTATTTCATTCAAGGTTCTTTGGTGATTTCTATTTTAAGTTCCTTGATGCTGAATCTGCTGTACTTGAAAGCTCATATGTAGAGTTGGATTCCATCCTAAGAGGGAAATCTTGGTTTCTTGTCCTCATATCAAAAATAAAAAGTCTAAGTTAATTGATTGCAGGTGAAATGAACTATAGATTTTTCAGTTCAATGTTGTAGTATTCAAACTCCTGTTTGAATGTAAAATAAATATAACTAGAGGAAAGATTTATGCGCAGATTGCTCTTTGGCCCTTGGCATTTGTCCAGGTTGTCCAGTTGTCACATTGATTAAATAAACTTAATTTATAAATGTTTAACTCAAAATATAAAACATTCTGTGTTCTTTTCTGTATTTTAGATGTGTCAGAGAGACAGGAGTGGTTGCGGAGGACATGTCAGAGCACTTCTGCAATGGTTAATGGTCATCTGTGTGAGTATAGAGTATAGTTTTCAGAGCAAATACAGTACTCTTTACTTGCCATACTCATAACGAAAATTTTCAGGGGGGTAACAAGGACAGCAATCCATTAAGAAACAGTATGACAGCTAAACATTTCTTCTGGTTTCATTTCAGTCTCTGAGAAGTATCACATATTTTCTTCTGTATTACAATGTACTATGTGAACTGTCAGAATTGCTTTGAAAACCATTGCCTACAGATAAATAGGCAGACATACATGTGTTAGCAGAGCATAAATACTTGGTAAGCCTAGACGAAGCTTTGACACCAGAATGTAGTCTGTCTCTTTTTTCTTTTTATTTTGAGAATTTTTATATTTCTTGCTGTTGGCTTCCTTGGATGAATTGTCTCCAAGACATTTAATAAAAAGATTTATTTTTTTTTTTTAAAGTTGACCAGTATTTCCAAGCATAAAACAGCTTATCTAACTACTGCAGATTTGGGAACCCTGATGTGACCACTGAATATGCATTAAGTCATATGTTGGGAAGAACTGAACGGGTTGCACTCATATATGACTGTTCATAAGCAAGTGTGCAATAGTCATAAATAATGGACTTACTGCATATTCATGACATAATATTGCATACATAGCTATGTGTGCATAATACTTGCACAATAGGTCAGATGCTTGGTGAAATTTCCAGGTTTAGTGTCTTGGAACAGACCATGAGAAATTCTGATGAAATACAGAACACTGATTCCTAATAAAATGGTCTCTTACTGAAAATGTTTTATACGCTAATTGATACTCTATTACAAAGAAAAAGCTTCTTATGTGTATAAAGAATACATTATTGTGTTAATTCTTACTGTTAAGAGGCTATCTCACAAGACTAGTATAAAGAATGAACAAGAGAAAAGGTGTATAACTAGGCTCCACTTGATCTTTGACTGGCCTCACTACTCTTTAAACCATTTAAAACAACTAATACCAGACTATGGGACGTTCAGACTGGGAGTCATAAAATAAAGATTGTCTGGCTTGTACATATACAGCCAACTCACATGACTAAACAGATGTGCTCTGATTGTGTAATACAGATGTTAATTCATCTGCAAAATACAAAAACCTACAAAATGTGGAGTGTTAGGTTGATCTTACTTTCTTTGCTCACACAGCCTAAACATTTTCCTCAGTTGTAAAAAAAATAATACTGAGATTTAAACAAATTTTAAACAGAAATTGTTTTGTTTTGTTCTAACTTTGTGGCTTATTTAAAAAAAAAAAAAAAAAAAGAAAAGAAAAAGAAAAAAAAGCAAATTTCAGCAATAAAATATCAGGCTTTTCATACTATTCAGAGTTTTTTTGGAAGTTAGAGTTAGCTGATTATTCAGCACAGTGAGATTCAGCACAATTTCTGTGCACTGCTCTATTTGTCTTGCTATTTTTCAACAGAAATGAGTACTTTTTGTTTGCTTCAAGCAGTTTTGAAAGAAACAGTCCTGAAAGATTCCAAATAGAAAACAAATGCATAGCACCTTGGGGCTTAAAACACATTTTATTTTCATGAGTTAAGAAGACCTTTGCATTCCTCATTAGTTTCAGAATGAAACTGAGTCACAGGTCAGGGAATAGGTCACCCTAATGAGCAAAAGTAAAATGTGTAGATCACCTCGATAGTAATTGTGTTTTCTTTGTGGAATACTGGTATATTTTTATATCTTGTTTCTGTTGAGAACTTTTTCCCTGTGAAGTTATGCTCATCAAGGGAATGTTGTTTTGTTTTCCCTCTAGAATTTTCTCTCGTGTTGCCATATGATGTTAAAGAAGGCTATACTTTGAAAGACAAAATTTATGGTCAGAGTGTATTTAAAATTTAATAAGTGTTGATAGAAAAATTAGGATGAGAGAAAAGCGGAAGATGCTGTTTTCCATATTTCAGTTACAATAACTATTGTTGTTATTGGTATTAAATCATTTGGGGGACATTTACAGTACAGTATGCACCAATCCCATTTCTTCTCTGCAGGTACTTGGGTTGTCTTTTGGAAAAAAAATCTATGCATAATCATTCATTTGTCTCCTGAGAAAACAATAGTGCTCAGATTTAATCAGATGGTAAATAATTCCATGGTTTGGGATCCTGAAGTTTACAGAATGTACAGAGAAAGCAATTCAGATGCGTCCTAAGTACTATCGCATTCACATATCTGAAGGTAGGTGAATTATGTCCAAAGATATTTGTGTCTAACTAGTATAAGATGTGCAGATGTGTAAATAATAAAACAAAAAGTGCAGTTTAGGGCCTTTCTGTTCAAAAACCTCTCTACCTTTGATCCCAAATAGCTTTCTCTCTCTGTCTTAAAATATCCCTTATTGCCATGTTTTCACCTCCCACTTCTTACTTCCCTGTTCTCCTCATCTACACTGCTTCAATTTTAAATCTCTCTGTACCTGAGGCATTTGGTAAGAGACAAAGTTACTTGAGAATTTACATTCTGGATTAGTACTTTTAAGAAGCTGCAGAGTTGCCAAATACTGGCTATCCATGTGAGAAATATGTCTTTCATCCAGTCTGCACTAAACCTGCTGAGGAAAATTCAAACTTTATAAAATGATACTTAGATTAAATGTCTTCAGTATACTGAAATGCCTTTTGAAACATTGCTATTTAGACATTGCAGTGGTACAATTCTTACACCACTCATGGGCCGTACAATACATGGTGCAACTCCCGTCCCTGAGCCACAGAGCAATCCACTGGAAAAGTATAGGTTGTAAAAGGCTGTGTATCAGAGAGGCACCCCTTTATCTCTCCTGTCTCCCACCTCCCCGGTTCTCTAGAAACAATAATGACAATTACCTCCTGGGGTGGATCAGAATGTAGAGGCATCCCCTTAGCACACCTGGCTTCTACTCAACTCCTTATTGTCTTGGATGATCAGTCAACCCTCTTATGACCTGGTACACTTGCACTTGTGTCATGGTCCAGAGAGAGGATAACAAGACTGCAAGATCCACTAAGCTCCAAGTATGTACACACTAGAAAATTGCAACACTTGAGTTAGGCCAAAATAGAAAAGTACCCAAGAAAAGTCAATTATCTCAGACCCTATATGAATAGTGATCCAACATAAGAAAGATACAAGAAAGATATGGACATGCTGGAACATGTCCAGAGAAGGACCACAAGGATGATCAGAGGGCTGGAGCACCTGTCCTATGAAGACTGGCTGAGAGGGTTGGGGTTATTCAGTCTGGAGAAGAGAAGGCTCTGAGGAGATCTTGTTGTGGCCTTCCAGTATCTGAAGGGGGCCTACAAGAAACCTAGTGAAGGACTTTTTAGGATGTAGTGCTAGGACAAGAGGGAATAGATTCAAACTAGAGGAGGATAGATTTAGATTGGACATTAGGAAGAAGTTCTTCACTGCAAGGAGGGTGAGACACTGGAACAGGCTGCCCAGAGAGAGAGTGGAAGCCCCATCCCTGGAAGTTTTTAAGGCCAGGTTGGATGGGGCTCTGAGCAACCTGACCTAGTGGGAACTGTCTCTGCCCATGGCATGGGGTTTGGAACTCAATGGTCTTCAAGGTTCCTTCCCATCCTGACAATTCTATGATTCCATATGAGCCTTCGCACTCTCCTGGATTGCAACTGAGTTGGGATGGCTCTCAGGGCCACCTGCTGACAAAGTTGATGCAAGACCTGAATGATGTCATCTTCTAGAGACTCAAAATATTGATGCATTATGAGTATTTACTGTAAACTTGAAAGGGGAAATTTTGACTGTAGGTTAGTCTCTTTTACCCGCCTTGCTACCTATCTATAAGTTTGATTTTATGCATTTGCTTTTATGAGTGTGGTCATTTACATATTTCACTGGCCAAGTATTTCTGTGTCTGTATGCTTTGTGTTTATGTATATATGTATGCTTTCGTTTGTGATACCTTGTAGTAAGTTAGTGCAAATCTTGTCACCCTCAAACATGTAATTAAGTTGCTGATTTACTAAATCACTCATTATAGTAAGTGTTGCTAAAATCAGCCTTTGATTTATCTCAATTTATTAGTAAATCTTGAATTGCTGATAAATCAAACTGTCAAATATATTCATCCACTACATAGATTTTTATAGATAGATATTTTTTATATGTATATATATTTATATAATATACATATGAAAGAATTAGAAAAATAAATAGGCATATATTTCACGTGTTTATTTTTACACTTCATTGATTATGTTGTTTACTTTTTATCTGGTCACTAAAGAACATTTAAAGAGAAAATTTCGTCCAAGGGAAGTTGGTAATCTGAGAAGAAATTATGTATAAAGGGTAACATAGAGTAAACACCAGAACATCCTACACATTCTCATAATAATTAAAATTGTATATGTTACATTAAATAGAACTGCAAAATAGTGGAAAAAATGCTTAATTTGTTAATAAGGGTAGTGAGAGGTGTAAGTGCCTGTAACTCTCTGCAGATAAAACTAGTATCATAGAGATGGAGTTGTTGCAATCAATCTAGTTCTTTACGAATTCAACATAACTATGTAGCTCCATGGGTTCTTGTTCCTTACTCTATCTTACATCTTCTGAAGTACTTTGTATAGTATCACTGAAATATAAACCTACTGTGTGTTGGCATGTAGTAAGGAAATGTAGCAAAACAGGAAGAGAAAGTGAAAACTCTTGCTTTGTTTTGTATAACCACAAAGTACGTTTAAAAAAAAAAAAATAATAATTCAGAAGAACATTTTTATTATTCAGTAAGAGGAATTTCATCACTTCCAAAGAATGTGAAATTTCTGTGGGATGAATGTGTGAGTGCTGCATGTTTGGTAGTGTGCACCAAGCTAGACCAGTGGGTGAATCAAGGGCCTGTGGGATGTTTAAGAGTGATTGGCATCTGGGCAGGGGTGCAGGGCAAGCAGAAGAGCCAAGCTGATACACCAAGGGTCTGTGCTTGTGAGCATGTTGTATGTGCCCCTGCCCTAGTGACCTTCTGTCTCTGCCAGCCCACGAGGACATAGGGACTTGGCTGCCCATGTTTGTGTTTTAGGTGAGTTCTGTATGTGGCTGCAGTTGAAGGCAGCACCTCATCTGTGGCAGTCTATGTAGCCAGCTGTGTCAGTGTCCTGTGTGTGTTTGTGTATCTTAGTGTCCTACATGTGTGTATGTACTTGTATGTGTGTATGAGTGATGGTCTATCTGTCTCGGGCATACATGGTCAGCTTCATTCCTGGTTGAAAAGTCAAAGCAGAAAGCAGCAGCTGCATCCCACAGCCTAGGCAGTGACCCCACGTCCCCACAGCACAGGGTTGGGTCAGAACGGTCTTGGGCCAGAGCATCTGGAGGAGCTAGTCATGCGCTTAATGTTATATTACACATTATCCCTTCTACTGATATCAATAGCACAACTGTTTTGAAATATTGGAAGATCTGGCAGAAAATCTGAGACACCGAATGTTTAACGATACAAGAGATTGATACATTATCATCACTATGCATCAGCAGTGAAACATCCCTCAGCTGTGCTAGAGTAGTACAGCAGGTAACATGATAGATGCCTGTATTCAATGTTGCTGCTCTTTGCAAATGCTAGTTACATTACTAGTAAATTATTATTAAGAAAAAGTGTAAACGAATAAGTCTTTAAAAAACATAAACAAGAACAACTCAATTAGTTCAAATCAAAATCAAATCTCTCTTATGACTGTTTTAGCTTTGTAAGTGTGTAGATTTTCATTGTTAAATTGCTAACCCATAAGAAGTGAAGCTTTTGTTGATATTGATATAAGACTACAGATCTTTTGTATTTGTTTTTTAAAGAAGCAGAAACGTCCTTTATCTAGGCTTTTGCCATGTACGCTGTAGGATTAGATGCCCTAAAATATGTTTCTTTTCAACACAAATCTTCAAAACTTTCATCCAGTAGTATAGCATGCCACATGGCACTTGTGATAGTGATGTGTACGAGTGTAATATAAACAATTTGTTCAGTTACAGTACTTGACGCTCTACACAACTGATTTCAGAGAATAAAACTCTGGAGCCTGATTTCTGGTATTCAGGTGAGAGGAATGGAACAGCCTTGCTGTAGTTTGATGGAAAACTAGTGAACAGCAATCAGCAGGAGCACAGCTCATTTCTTTGCAGGCATCTCTATAAAGAATTAACATGAAAATTGTTTAGTTGGAAACTCTGCTCTGAATGCTGCGTGGACTTGTTTCTCTCTGCTAACAACTTTAAGGTTGGTGATTTTTCCTCACGTATCTGTTTTGTTATCTGTTAGAAGTTGAATAATATCATCAGTTTATTTTCAAAACAAGAGCTTTAGAGAGTGTCAAGTGCCTCTCACTACATATAGAGGAATTCCAAATGCTCCACAAATTTTGGTAACTGATGTTTTACAACTGAAATAACATATAGGTCATCATTAAGTACAAGGTTATGCCCTGGCATCTCCTGTTTACCTGTCTTTCCTCCTTACCATCATGAACACTGACTATGAGGTTTATTGCCCAGGCTTGTACATTTGACTTCATATATGCATAATTTGTGAAGGAATTTTCAAGAAATTATATTTTCATGGTGTAGTATCACCTATTTCCTGTCGCTTGATTTTGTTGAACAGAAATCACCACTAAATAATCTAGTGATATCCACTTAGTCCATATACTAGTATCAAGTTACTTTTACTGCACTTCTCTAATAGTGTTGAAGGGAAGACTTAGTATCTTCTTAAAAATCAGAAATTTTCAGATTTTGAGACCTGTTCACAATGCTGGCAAAGGACCTACAGTGAGTCAGAAGAAGAAGAGATTATTTACTCCCTTGTGTATACTGGGGGCATTTTTAGTGTTTTGGGGTTTTGGTTGGTTGGTTTTTGAAAATATTTTTTTTCAAATATAGAAGTGAATCCTATGCTGAACTTTTACTTCTTTCTTCATCTGTCCCTTTGCAATTAACTGAACTAGAATACCTCTCTAATGATTGTGCAGTGGATGGAAAGGACTGATATATGAGCAAAGTAAACCAGTTGATCTAAGACAGAAGAAGTTATGCTGAAGCAGAAGGAAAAGAGCATATGCAGTCCTCAAATTTAAATCTTAGAAATAATTGAGATAGCATTATCAATATAAGTAATACCTTCATTGAAAATTCAAACTGTTTCCATTACCTTTATAAACATTGCTCTAGAATTATATACATATTGCATGGTAGTATTTATACTAAGGTTACAACTGTTCACTTTAAACTGCAAAAAATCACTGGTATCAAAGACTGGTATCAAGAAACATGTTTCTTGGTCATCTACAAATTTTTTTGTTACTTCACAGAAAAATACACTTCCTTTTCCTGAACTCACTTCAAAGAAAGACAAAATAATAGGGGGGGGGGGAAGACAAATGTTGATGTTAGTTGCCAGACTGAGAAATTCCAATTTTTTTGAGATATTGCAAATTCATGAGAAAAGGAGTTTTCAATATATTTAGCTAAGGTCTTCTTTCTTTAATGTGCTTGAAATTGAAAGGAATATATTTAGCTAAATGGTTGCCCTTTAATTTATAAATACAGTGGAACTTTTTTGCTTTTGGCATACTTAATGTAAATTCATCATTTTTATTTTCTCAGACATCAAAGGGGCAGGAAGATTAGGGCTGCGTTGACTGCTTTTGTAGCTCTCATACTGGAATAAAGAATAGTTTTTAAAAGACTTGACATTTTCAAATGCTAAATCACTTTGTGGTTTATTTATATGAGCATTTTATACAAAATGGCAATCTTCTCAATCAATGAAGGATAAAAATAAAACAGTTTTAAATGCAAGCACCCATATAGATAAATTGAAAAAAAAAAAGTTAAAAATAAATTTAAAAAAATTAAAAAGAATCTTTTTAAATATTTACAGGTATGGCATCTCATATTACGGTTCATATTATTTCATATGATACAAATCAGCAATGTTTTACATTACTTCATTTAAATTCATCCTTTGTGACTTTGTCAGTCACTGAAACAAGCATGTGTTTCATTGTTTCACTGCCTATCTACACACACACACACGATCACACTCCTATCCTGGTGTAAATCGTAGGATTATAGAAGCTTAAAGGTCACTGTAGGAGAATCACTTTACTTCACTGTGTGGTACTTGCATGTTCTAAAGAATTAGCATTTGTTTCTGTAGTTTAATTCATTAAAAGTACCAGAAATAAGCCTGTAAATTGGTCATAAACACAGAAGAGTTGTCTTGTTGGCCATTGCTTTCAGCCAGAAACACCTGGGCAGCCAGAAAGGTGGGAACCGCTGTACTTCTATCAGTGGGAAAGGGATAGATTTAAGCAGATTGTCTTTACCGGCCTCACTGTTTTTAAGGCAATATTAAAAGACAGATAGGCTCCGAATAAAGAAATCCAGCAGTGAGTATGTCATTCTAAACTTCGTGGCTGTAATGCTAGATTAGGCATTAGAGTAATGAAGATGAAAAATAAAGTTGTTACTTCATGAACTTGAAATCATAACAGTCTTGAGAGGGATCAGTGATGGTTACCTTCAACTTGCAATCACATGCAGCCCCAGTAAAATCACTGCCATATGTCCTGTGGTCACCCTGATGCACTGCTGCACATGACAGACTATAGACAGAGAGGGGGAAGCACAATTTTTGTTGAGTCGCACATACCAAAGGCATTTATTTGCTAAAGTCAAGTAGCATTCACATAATCTATCTGATGTTGCCATCAGATGTGTCAGTGTAAGCTGGCCCTATATCAGAGAGATACAGGAGGCCTCTTTGATTCCTTATATTGATTAGACTAAACCCTTTCAAATGAAGCTTTAAAAGCCTGAATTAAAATTCCAACCACCCTTCACTCCTTATTCATACTCACACTTGCAGTACTATTCTGGTTTTGGCTGAACTCTCTGGCTTGTAAAGGGAATGACATCAACACTATTCCTCCATAACAAGGACTATAATCAAAAGGAACACAAAAAGGTTTTCCAGACTTGTATCTTTTTGTACGTAATGTAATTTCCTGGATCAAGTTTACATTTATTTTACAGTAAGTTAGAAAGACAGTAAGATGAATAAAGGTAGATGTTTGAAAACATATGACCAAAGTAGATTTTTCATAATGCCTTTTGGCATTTAGAGAGCTCTTTATGAGTGTCAAGGAGTATGAGCAAGAGAATTAGAGACACAGTTTGAGCAGGGTTGTACCTTGTTATGTACTTCACATTTTAAGTTAAATCCTGGTCCAGGAAACATTTCCTTATCGCATTAGCTAAAATTTAATAGCATGTGTAGTCAGCTGGTTCGAGATTGCCGCTTTAAAAATACAATTATTTGGAGTGAATCAGTGCATATTAAACATTAAGACTCAGCACAACTTACGGTTTTCCACTAATTCTGAAAATTTTCACTGAAAATCCAGCAACGTGAATTAACTCAACACACTGAGTGTTGTAGGATACTCACTATGTTGAAAGCCCAGTTTTAAATCTGATTCAGCAGTAGCTGTTAAGACTTCCGCCACTGTGGATCATGGTGTCTCTATGTTAACCATTCAGTAAATGAGAAAAAACAGAAGCTGTATGTTATAATGTAGCTCTAGTGAATTGCGCAGCTTCTCACATGAACTCCATGACACAAACACTCTGTGGAGAATATGGTGTCCTTTACTCTCTATGGTGGTGTTTGAAATTTTTCTTGTGTCATATGAAGGATCTTAAATACAATAATTCTTCATTATATTATTTTGGTTTGACAACATGCAGTGTATAACTACCTTACAGCAATTAGGGCAGGGTGATCATGCATTTAGAAACTGGCATGTCTAGATACATGAAGCAACCCCTTATTCTGGTAATCCTCACTTCTGAATATATCATTTTGACATCCAACGTGATACTGTCAGTGTTCAGATTTTTAGACCCACAGGCCAGATCTCTATCTGGGCTAAAGGAGAAGCAGGTAAGCAGTTATATGATATCAGCCACTGGTGATGCTCACACTTCATATCCTATTTCTTTGTTTACCTCACACTCCTCTACTAACTTATGGGTAATGTCTCTATGAATTTTTTACTCTTCTACTCAAAATTGGAGACAACAAAACTTCTGAGAGAAAAACTTTGAATTTCTTGGTGTGAAATAAAAGGTTTGTTTTTACTAATCTATTTTCAGAAACAGATGATAGTCTAGGCAAAAATACCCCCCAAATCTAGTATGAGGCAGAGAGTCAGTATAGAATATAGTATCATGAAGATTTTATTTATTTATTTTAATGTTTTCCAAGCTATTTATTAGCAGCTGGAAAAAAGGGTTTGTAAGGATCAGGGTCAAGAAACTCTCAGATTGTGTTATTTTCATAAATCAAAGAACTCCACAACCAATTTCATCAGGGCTTAAGTGTGTCATACAACTGATAAAACAACAATCATTAAGAAAAAAAAAGTAGCAAAAGAACTAGTAATTATAGAATGTCATCACAGAATATTTTCCCCCTCAACATATATGGTTATGGAAGTTTTAATAAGAATGTGGACAGTAGGTCAAGGGAGGTCAACCTACCCCTTTATTTCACCCTGGTGAGGCCACAGTTCAAGAGAGACAGGCAGCTACTGGAGAGAGTCCAGTGGAGGGCTACAAAGGTTATCAGGGGACTGGAACAGCCCTCGTACAAGGAGAGGCTGAGAGACCTGTGATTATTTAGCTTGGAGAAGAGAAGACTGAAAGAAGACTTTATCAATGTCTGTAAATACACAAACAGTGAGTGCAAGGAAGATGGGGCTGGACTCTTTTCAGTTGTGCCCAGTAACATGATAAGGGGTAATGGGCTCAATCTGGAACACAGGTAATTCCGTCCAAATATGAGGAAAAACTCCCTTACTGTGAGGGTGGGGGAATGGGCTGCCCAGGTTGTGGAGTCTCCTCTGGAGATACTCAAAACCTGGCTGGATGCAATCCTGTGTAGCGTGATCTAGGCAAACTTGCTTTGGTGGGGGGATTGGAATAGGTGATTTCTAGAGGTCCCTTTCAACTCCAGTGAATCTGTGATTCTGTGATTTTCCTTCTATTCAAGCTGTAAAAGAAGTGGTATCAATTTCTGATCTGCTGTCATGTTAAGGATTATATATATCATTGCATTATGGAGTAATATAAGGAACTTCATGCCAGTACAAATAATAAAATTCCACCTATTAAAAGTGCTTCACATCATCTGTTTTTGTGACCACTTTC
>VWZK01013126.1:0-57892 GCA_013396935.1 Baryphthengus martii
GCAACTATTAATTAATCCGGCGGCCCCTGCGCGGAGAGCATCGCCGGGCTGGCTGCGGAGCGCCTCGATTTTAGCGAGTCTTCCTCCTGCCGCTTCGCTGTAACGCTTTTCATTGCGTGGTTTTGCTTTGAGTGAACTAAACCGAGTGAGATGACTTTATTTTTTTTCTTTATTTTTTTTTTTTATTTTTTACCTTCTCCTTCCCTCCCCACCCGCTGATTTCCCCCGCCCCGAGCTGGCAGCAGCAGCAGCGCTCAGACCTCCCGTACCCACCCGAGGTCTCTGCCGCCTGCCAGCGCTCCCAGCGCCGCTTCTCTAGAGAAGCTGGAGCCCAACTTCTCTGCTCAGAAGTTTAAGGTTTCATTTTTAGTAACTGTTCTTTGAGTGAGTAATGGATGTGTACTGCTTGTAGCGTGTCGGCTACACAATGTAGCCTGCTGATTTCCAGGGTGCTGGATGGTTACAAATATTAAAACGATTCTCTAAACTGCGTTTCCTTTCCGTAGAGTTTTTTTTCTAAACTTGGCGTTTTTACCTGCTTTGGCCGAATGTTGATGTCACTAATGACAGCTGCTTAATTTGACAAAGTTTCAACAGTGTCGTCGAAGAAACTTGCTGCTGGTGCTGCTAATCCACGGTTTGCTTTCATATTTCTGTGGAGGGAAAACAGGCATTTTGCTCAATTTAGTATTATTTGTACAGTTTCTGTTACTGCCGAGAGGCTCCTACTTTTTGTAAGTTTGAGAGAGCCTGAAATAATTCGAGTTCCCCGAGAAGCGAGTGTAGGCGAGGAGGTACCGTGCATCTTCGTAACCAGATTTGGGGGAAGAAGGGGAAATGGGGGCTACTGGTTTCAATTTCTCTCCTCTGAATCTTTTTTTCCCCTGCACATTTTATTTGAACTATCTCACAACCATCTTGAATGGACCAGGGCACTGGGGGAGGAAGCTCTTCACTAGTTACCATTCAAAAGGTGTCGGCTAAAACCTCATTGCAAAAAAGGTATTGTAGCTTTAACATCTTGCATTGGCAGCATTCTTCCCCCTTAGTCTTTGGATTAGTCATTGTATGAGAGACAGAAAAAAAAAAAAAATCACTTTTCTTTTTTTTTTTTTTTCTGGAAAAAGTAAAGTAAACAGCCTCCAACAAGTGAACCTTGACAACCCAGATTAAGGAAGGCAGGAGAGATCAAACAAAGCTGCTGCTGGGCTGTTGTCAGGAGCTGCCTCACTGAAAGCTCTGGACTATTCGATCAGGCAGCAAGGCTATATGTTCACTTATGCAGAAATGGACCATTACAAATGCTGATCTTTGTTGTGAAACCAAAGGATAACTTTGAGAAAAATAACTACTATTTCCAACAAGGCTTTTCTCTTGCTTACGATTTTGATTGCAAAGTTAGGTTTTTTGGTGCATGGGCTGGGTTTTGGGTTTGGTTTCTTATTTTTTTTTTTTTTTTTTTTTCTGAGTGATAGTGGTTTGGAGTCTGTTGTATACACTTTGAGTGAGATTTAGGATTTGATTTTATTTACACTGTCTCGAGCTGCAGAGGAGAAGACGTTTTGGTAGTGGGATGTTGAAAACCGTAAAAGTTCTGTAGAATTCAGCTTTTGTTTCTGGATCTCTGAATTGTAAGGAAACGTGGATTATTATTTTTTTTTTTCTCAATGTATAAGTGCTGTGCTGATGTATAGAGGGGTTTGGTAGTGATTAAGCATTGTATGTTGTATGGCTGTGTTCCTGAGAGTTTAGAAAACTTGTATTATCTTCACTTTAAACATGTTACCAACCAGTCAGGGTGGCACCTGATTTTTTTAATATGCCAGGATTTTTACAAAATTAGGTGTAACTTCATGGTTAAATTAGGGAGACTCTGTTGCTGTGTAGTTTTTCAGTGGAAATAGTAGTAAAGAGTATTAACAGATACTTGATTTTACTTCAGTAAACATTTAGGATTGAAGTATTAATCAAACTTAACCGGTGGAAGTTAGGTTGTTTTTGGTGCTTGACACTTTGATGTTTGTATTCAGACACTTCATTGCAAATTCTGTAGATATGCCCCCCTCCTTCATTTCTTTAAAGCATTCCAAAACAATGAAAATATCTATTAAAAAAAAAAAAATTCCTGAGGAAAAGGCTGTTACATACCTTAATGTATATTAATCAGGAGGCAACCTAAGTGCACATCTACTGTAGAATTAAGAAATCCCGAACCTTTTTGCATAAATATTTCTTTAATTAGCAGTGCAGATCACACAATAAGTACTTTATATTTTTTTACAAGGTAAGGTTTCATAACCATCCTGCATAACTTTTTATAAAGCCTGTAGATTTTCATGGCATATACTTGAAGCAGACAATAAAAAGTATGTGGGTTAAACATGCACATGGATGCTGGTAAGGCATTTTGGGTAACGTGCAGCGCTTTTTAACATCTATAAATATTTTCTGCTTAAATCAGTTCCACCAGTGATCGCAACGCAGCTAGCTTTTGTACTGGTGAGAGAAGGAGCAGAAAGTTGAGCAGAGAATTATGTGTTGGACATTATTGCGCAGCATATGCTGCAATATGCTTTTCTCTTGGAGTGGATCGCCTTTTTTTTTTTTTTTTAAGAACTAAAATTTGCATTATCACTCTTGGTATGATATACTGTAAACATTTGTAGCTCGAGAATTATTCCTGCTTCACGGCGTTGTAAAAATTAGGAAAAAGGCTGGTAGTAAAAAGGCAAATTTATGGAATGCAGCTTAGCGTTTAGTATTCATACTGCTTGTGGTCATTTATAGTGAGAGATTGAACCGGATAATGTAATTCCTTTTGTGAAGTATCTGTTGAGCGCGTATTTGTATAGCAAATGAAATAACATATGCACACACATATGTAGGATATGTATGTAAAATACAGTTATTTCTGCAAGGCTGTCCAGTTATTTATAGGGCATAATGATACTTCTGTCATCTTAAATTTTCTCCGGGAAGCTTTAATAAATTTAAATAGATTATATGCTGTCAGAAAATAGTATAAATTTTGTTTACGATTCACTTGCTTTAAGGTACTTATACTAAAGAAGCTCATTTAACCCCAAGACTGAGTAGCATTAAGTGGTGAGAGGAGTCTGCTGAAGAGCTGCTACTGCCCTTTGCTCTTGTGATAATCTTAAATTACTACAATTTAATTGCAACTTCAAGGCACCGAGCTGAAATTTTTTTTTTTTTTTTTTTACGCAGCTGAGACAGGGCTGGAGGAGAGACAGTGAGGTTTTTCAAGGTAGCTGGGTTTCTCTTTGGAAGCGCAGTGTTTCTTCAGGCCTTTCCTGCCTTCCTGAGTACATCCAGCGCAGCATCGCATCGTGTGCGCGCATGGACACGGCACCCCCGGAGGGAGGTTTGCCGGGGGATTCCCACCTCGGGGGAGGAAGTGGGATCGGGCCCTGCAAGTTGTCGGGCAGCTCGGGTGCGCCAGCGTTTGGTTTGCTGTTGGTATTTAAGCTTATGTTGGAATTAAATAGCACGTTGTCATTATTCCTTAAATGAGCCTTGCTATCAAGTTGCTTCCCGGAGCTTTTCCGTGCAAAGCTTCGCTGGGGAGGCCGGGTGGGAAGGGGCTGGCAGCTGGAGGTGTAAGGACCAGGGGGTGACTGGCGGCGTGTATGGCACCCGCTTTGAAAATACAGCCTGTCGGCTCATGGGTACGGCCCGGTCCCCATGTCCCCAGACGCAAGTGCAGAGTGTGGGCGGCCGCTCTGGCTGTGCAGGGCCTGATCCAGGGCACGCTGACATCAACTGGGGCTTCTGCTGCTGTCGCTGCCTTTGGGTTTGGCTCTTGGTCTGTGTCACTAACTCGTATCACTGAAACTTTTCCTTTCCGCCCCCCCCTTCCTCTCCCCCTGTGTATAGTAGCGTGTTTTCACACCTGGCGAGCGGTTCAGCAGAGATCTGATACGCAGTAGGAGCCAGAAAGCATTTGCTAAGTGGAATCTATATCAACGTTGTGCACTAGAGATCAGCAGTGTCTTTGAGACTGTTCTTAGAGGTCCTGACAATCAGACTTTACTGAAATGCTTAGAAAGGTATGGTCGGGCTCGGAGTCCTTGACTTCACGCCACTGAGGACGCACGTAAGTGCTTGGCCGTGCTAAAGCGCAGCGGCGTTTAAATCGTGAGTCTGATGGTTTGTTTTTTTTCCGTTGGCCAAATCCTTGTGAAATGTCTCGTCGCAATAAGAAGGGAAGAAGATCTCATGTTTGCTACAACTGCTTTGCTTTTGCACTGGCAAAAACGCTGCTCGCAGCCTGCTGCTCTCACAAACTGCTGTGCCGTTTGATTCCCGCAGCTCGCGGTGTATTGGGAATTGCAACTACCGTAGGTAATAAGGTGATGCCAGTGGAGAGAGAAGGGGGGAAAAAAAATAGGATGGAATAAATCATGCAGTCATTAGAGGAAAAACTTAATTGTGGGAACTCTGTAGTCTTTTAATTAAAAAAAAAATAAATTATACTCTGGGCTGTGGAGGCATCAGCTGTTCTATTTTTAGGAGATCAGATATTTGTTGGTTGGGATGTCTGGAGTATTTTAACATGTGCTCTTTTTTTCTTACTTCAGCATTGGAGCTACCAAGGCAGAGAAGCTGCTGGCTCTGTTCGCGTGCAGTCTTCTTTGCAAATATGCTCTAGGGTTTTGTCTTTCTATTCTGCTGGCACTGATCTCTTCCATGCATGCAAGTGAACAGGCTTATGTCTAATGGCTGTTTGTCTGTGGCAAGTATCCAGAATAATCTTGATGATAACTTTTTGTTCAGTGCCATCCTGAAAGTGAAGATTGTATTCTATGGAAAAGGAGCAGAGAGAAGAGCACGGGCAAAATCAATTTCCAAGAAGCATCTGGTACCTTAGGAGGACTAAATAATTTTTCTCTTCCCATTGACCCTCACTGTGCTGTTTTTAAGACATCTTCATTTTAGTGCCTTGAAATTGCAATTAAGTTGTAGTAATTTAAGATTATTGCGAGAGTGCAAAGGGCAGTAGAAGCTCTTTGGAAGTCTCATCTCAACACTTAATGCTACTCAGTCAGGGGGTTAAATGAGTTTCCTCAATGTGAGTACTTAAAGTAACTAAATCGTAAACAAAATTTATACTATATTCTGACAACTAATAATCTATTTAAATTACATTAAAGTATGTGTGTGAAAATTTAATTAAAGACAGAAATACTGTCAAGCCCTGTAAATATCTTGACGGATCTACTGAAATGGAACCCATATGGTAAAATATTTACATATATCTGATAGGCTGCAGTGTTTCTGGGAGTGCTATTCAGAAAGTAATTGTAGGCTTTTTTTTCTTCCCAGTTTCCCGTTCAGTTGCAATGGTCTCCGAAAGCAACACAAATAAAATACCCAGAATGTTTTATTCGGGTGATTCTCCAGTGTATTGTTTACTGCTAATCGCTCTCTCTGTACAATACTTGTCACTGTTGTGTTTTTATTAGAAGTGCCTATTTCCTCTGTAAGTTAGTTTAGCACCGCTGATAATTCAGAGGTACAGGGAGAACCAGGCTCCTTGTGCAGTGGGGTAGTGTTGTGTAGTGTTGGTGTAGTCTGTGAGTCCACTTTCTCCTGGATGTCTGGCCCAGAGCACGGTGCTGCAAGGTTTTTTGGTTGAATTTATTTTTCAGATAGAAAGAGCTTGTGACCTTCTTATTTTTTTTTTTTTTTATTTTTTTTCCCCTCCCAAATTTTTGAAATATATACAGAAACATTTTGTGGAGTACTGGCACGTGTGCTGGCTGCACAGGACCTTTCTTGGTGGTGCAGCTGCAGTGCATCTTCTTTGTGGTACGTGGGCCAGGCTGCTTTCAAGATGAAGAATGTTTTGTCCTGGATAAAACTGGCTCTGACTGAAACTTCAGCTGAACTTTGGTCCTTCTTAAAACCCACCCAGTGGGATCCTGCACAGAGCCAAAGGCAGGTGGTTTTGCTGGGAAGGTGCAGGATGAGCTATGCTTTCTCATCACCTAGTCATGGGTTGAGGTAGACTTCTGGCTCTCTTGGCTAGGGAGTACATCCTTGAAGCCACAGAGTCGCAGGAGGAGGGTGTGGATTTCGGCATGGAGGGAGGGCAGGGAGTGTGGTGCTGTGGATGCTGGGGAGCCCTGGCCAGGCCGGGTGCTCGGGTCCTGAGCACCAACAGCCCGACGGAAGGTGGCACAGTTCGGCAGGTTGGCTGGAGCCTCTAACGGCATCGTTAGTTTCCCCCTCTTTGCCAGACATTTCCTTTCATATTGGATCCGAGTTTTAGCTGTACTTCCCGATCAGTCTTGTCATCTTGTTGCTAACAATTAGGGTCAAGTGTCTTTTCCTTGGGCTCTCTGCAGTCTCTGTGTTGGTGTCCCTCCCCCAGCTCCTTGCCTAAGCTGTTTGTTCATTAATTAGTAGATGGGGCATATTAACACATCAGTAAACCAGAGTAGTCAGACTTCCCAAGGCATCTCGGGAAACCCTCTCCGGTTTTATGTGACCGGACATGCACTACTGCTGATTTAGATAGCGGAGCCGATGATGCCAAAGTGTTGTTAAGAGAGAGATAAATAGAGAGAGCCCAGCAGTAAGCAGAATGTCATGTCTCTATTAAAAAGCTTGTGATAAAGGAAGATAAAACGGTGAGGGGGGGAATTGCTGGTGTGTTCGGAGCAGCCGCTAAACATCTGATCACAAAAATCGATGCCGAGTTTCCCTTCCTGCAAAACACTTGCCCGCAGAATTAATGTGTGAGCCTGGGTCTGCGAGCAGCGAAGCCCTGAAAGGACTTTTGTTCTTGCCAAAAAGACTGCCGAGGGTTCTCAGGGATTCGGGAACTGTCTGAGCCGGGATTCAAACATCCCTCCCTGGTTCCCTTTGTAGCGGCTGCCCCTCTTCCACAGCGATGCGGTGTTCCTGGGATGCCGGTGAAGTTGGTCCAGGCTCGTTGCTCTGTGCTCCTTCCTACCTTGGTTTCTCTGGTGCCGTGTCCACCTGCGCTTCCGTCGGTTCCTGTCTGGAGGTCGGTCCTTGGCTTCACGGCAGAATAACAACCACACAGATTTTTGTGTATTTTGAGTGTTTTTTCTCGGCCGGGTGCAGAGGCAGCTCTGCAGAAGTGAAAAATGTAACTGATTATGAAGAAATGAGTGGTCGCAACAGATGAGAGGGGAGTGGTATTAATTTTACCAGTTCTGTAATGAAACAGGCAGTAAAATGTTAAATCATCACACTCTTGTTTGTTGGAAGGATGTTAATCATTCCATTAAGAAGGATGAAGTAATTAGCTGATACTTCTTTAGGAACCACTGTCAGTTTTAAAAAGCATCTTCCTAGTGTCACACAGTGAAGATGAGGTTTATGTTGCTCTTTTCTGCTTCTGGAGAGCTGGGAGGTGAGCATGAATGGGACACCTTCCCAAGAAACTTCTGGGAGCAAAAATAGGGGATTTTTGCAAGTCAAATGTGCTGTTCTAACGACCTTTTGATTGCAAGGTTGTCTTTTAGGACTCCTGTCAGCTGGACCTGTTGCGAGCCTTATTTCAGGAGTAGTCCTGTTTGGGATTAAGAAGTGAAAGCTTTCTTGAAGCGTTCCTCTTGGTGCGTGCCTTATTTATTTATTTATTTATTTAGTAATAGCTTTTGTGTTGTAATAGTGAGCTTGCTGACAGTGAGTCATGAACTCTATGTTCCATGAACCTCATGACAAATTTTTGTTAGCTGGTCAGGCAGCTCATTTAGCTCGTCCAGCCCAGTTCCCACATTTGTACTTGTTCTGGAAATAAAAATTCCATGAAAATTGATGGTGTAAATAAACCCTTCTTTCGCAGAAACCCCCTTAAAAGCAGTGACAGTGCAGGGGACCCTGGGGCATCACAGAGCTCCCAGTGTTGGGTTGTTTGGAGGATGTTGAAGTTGGTTTCGGCCTGGAATGGCCAGGCCCGGAGGAGGATGCGGCCAGTAAGGCTTCTGGTGTTGGCTGATGCTCAGTGAGGTCAAAAGTGTGTTTTGGAGAGGGTGCATATGCAGATTGAGGAGCAGGTGGGCAGAGGAGAGCAATGGCAATATTTTTCACTGTTTCATTTTTGAAGGATCAGGTTGAAGCCTCTGGTCGGTGAGAGGTGCCGGGGCTGGGGAAACGTCTGTGTTAGTGCTGCTGCATCCTGTGCTCCCCAGCTCGCTGCCTGGCTTCCAGGCCTTGATCCACTTCTTATCTCAAAAGAGATCGGGGAATTTGGCATTAACCTCATCAAATTGCTGCCGTTTCTCATACAATGACCCCAACTTCTAATATTGCAGTTAGTGATACTGAAACTGTACCCAAACCCGAAATTTTCTGTGAGTGATATGAATTCTGCCTGGCAAATAGCATAATACAGTGGCATCAATTGAGTTAGTATTGATACTTTCTGCCTTCATAACTGCTCTGCTTCTCAAATAGGGCTCCTTTAGACAGTATCATGCAAACTCTGTTGGTCAGTGTACTGTAAATTATTCCTCCTCCTCGGGTGAATTTCATAAATAGGTGTATTTTTGTGTATAGTATGTAAGACAGCTGAGTTTTGCTTCACTTTGCTTCGCTGGGCCTAAGCCCCAGATACCTCTGTGGAAATCACAAGAGCTTCCTTGGCTGGACTGAAGGTGTGGTTTTTTTAAGGAAAAAAAAAAAAGGGAAAAAAAAAAGTCAGTTTCGCTCAGAGAATAAAATCTTTGAATATTCCCGTGTGTAACATGTAATAAGAATCTCTCTGGATGCTTGTACAGAGTCTCGTAGCCTGTATCTACCTTAGCAGATTCAAAGGAGAGATTTTTCTCAGTGAGTTTTGCAATAGTAATAATAACGTGTTAACTTTGGTCATTCGTTTTAATGGGAGAGTTGTATCAGGGGCCTCATCCTGTTCTAGTTGAATTAAATGAGTGCTGGGAGAAGGCAGCTCTGAAATAGCTTATAGCAAATTGTTTTTGTTAGTTTTTAAATGGTGTGCTTCTGCATCGATGTTCAGATAATGTGTATTAGGTTTGTAAAGCTCCCGAGTTGTACATTTGGGAAAGTGAAAATGTATTTTTCAGTGATAAATTACTTGATGCTTAAAAGACTTCGAAAGAGGAATGTCCAAAGCATGCAACATAATTATTGTTTGTACAAGTATTTTAAAGTTGTTCTCTGGCTAACCCGTCTTGAGTTTTCTGAAGGGCAGTAGTGTCAGGAATGGTGATTTTATGCGGGAAACCTTTATAATCTGTCATTTCAGTTGCAGGTTTTAACTGGGAATGGGAGAAACTCATCTTGGTATATTTTAGCTGCTGTTATACTGTGTACATTTGTCCTGATTTTTTTTATTTTTGTTTTTTTTTTTTTCCCACTGTTATAAAAGCAGTATCTGCAGCACTCAAAAAATACTGTTTCATAAAAGTTGAAATGGAACATCACCTGTGAATTAAACTAAAATATCTTAAGCCTATCCAGCATATTCCTAGCGTTAAACAGTCAGAGAAGACTAGATATTTCCTATTTATTTTTCAGATTGGCTGGAATATGGTCTTTCTAGTAAAGGGTCCTCGGAGGATTGAGGGGGAAATCTGATTTTTCAGCAAGTACTTTGTGCACAGAAATAGAAATTTATTAGCTAGGATTTTTGGGGATTATAATAGGTGCCGTTAGATAGAGGCACGCTGATTGAGAGGTAAAGTAGGAAATCTGAACAAACTGAAAAATAGTAGCTATAGGCATCTGGCTCTGTTACCAAACTTGCTGCATAAGCCAGAGTTTATGCACTGTGATAATGCTAATGACCAGCAGAGCCAATGATGCATGACTGGAGGAAATCAGTGGTATAATCGGAGAAAGTTATCAGGTTTTTGTCATTAAATATTAGTGATAAATAATACACTTCATTTTGAGTAGATAGGATGTATTTAATTCTGATGTGGAGAGTTTCAATTTAATAAGGAGCATTGCTGAGTAAAATGATAATCTTTTGTAATTTAAAGGGAAAAATAAAAATGCATTTGTTTCAGCATAATCTCCTGGCAGTTGCCGTCCACTGCTGTTTGCCTTCAGTGGTGTCTGATAGTGAGGAATATCTGTAGCTATTTGCAATGGCTGTTTATAGCAGGGTGTTTTATCTAAGTTATTAGTTTGCGCAGCGCAGAGCTAATGACATGAGACCAGAATCAAAGGGGATCTGTTTAGTAGAAACTAGATATCTTCTTTCATTTTCTGCTTTAAAATGTGAGTATTGCAACAAATCTAAACTCTGTGCTCCATGCAGCGGTTCCCCTAGAAAACAGTCTGCTTGTCCAGACAGTAACAGGAGGGAAGAGACAAGGATAAAAGATAGAGATAAATTAGACCTCTTTTTGCAAGTTATCTTCTAAGTCAGTGGGAGAACAAGGAAGAGAAGTATGGCTTAAACTGAAGTAAGAGGGTTATTAATAGTCTCTATAAAGGACAGTTTGCACCAGGAAAAAAAAAAAAAAAATCTGGTTGGCTTTTTTTAGCGAAACAGGCTAACACTCAGTGTAAATCTGTGTCATTAACTGAAGCAGTGCGTGATTCTTAGAGCATCACTGTTTTTTTTCCTTTGGTGAGGCTTTGCCTGCGGAGGCTGCTCGCCAGGGCTAGAGGCAGCTACAAGTACGGGATCTACCTGAGGGACACTGCTCTTGCCAGCTGCAGGACCTCTGCCTGTGTCCGCCTGTGGCCCTGGTGAAGCAGATACCGCCGGTTTTGCCCAACGAGTGGCTTTGTAACGCGGCCAGGATCTTCCCACCACCCCTCGGAGTCGTGCTCGAATGCAGAATCTCAGCTCGAGTTTCCAGAATTAGATGGCACAGTGAGTAAACACAGCGTACTTGCCAGTTCTCACATCCTCTTTTGCAGCGAGTATTGCAGCAAATCCTGCAGGTTTGACTCATCTCTGAAGTTCTTCACTGATTTGAAGCAGATCTCGTCTGCCTTTTGAGAAAGAGCTGGAAGTCTGGCCGCAGCTCCTGAGTGCGCAGCCCTTCTGTATGTGAACGCGCTATGCTTGAGTCGGCCTCTGCATAAACTTGGGCGGCTCTGAGTAACTTTAGCTGGAGTTCTGTGCCTGTATCTAAGAGTAAAATTTGGCCTGCAGTCATCCTTTATTGAAAGCTTTATGGAAATACTTTGTTCTCGCTACGCACAAATATTTACATTCTGGTGGGAAGACTTTTTCCCCCTTCCATTTCTTGGTGTTGTTTTTTTTTTGTTTTTTTTTCCTGCTCTATGCCATGAGCACAGGGAGGGGGTGGAAGATGTTATACATAATGCCCTGCCAGTTGAAAAATAATATTCAGATTTTTCTCATAGAACTGAAAGGAAAAAAAAAAAAGTATCTGCCTGTATTGCAAGCACTGTCTACTTGTTTGATTGCAATGAGCCGTCCAGGGTAGGATGAGGATTCTGCTTAATACTGTGGGTAAAAAGGAAGGGGAAGGGCATTGAGAACAGAAAAGTTTTCTCTGTAAATAAAAGTAATGTCAGGTACAGCCCCCGTTTTGAGAAGAGCACGTCTTAATGTTTCTGTTCATCGGCGTTGAATCACCTCCGCATGTCAACCTCTGCCTGGTGGATGCTCTCAGCAGATTGAGGAGGAGGACACATAGCTCTGCAAGTGCGTTACAATGGTCCACACGTGTGCTGTGACTCAAGCACGCTCACAACTTCATGACATGTATCAAATGAGAATGATTTCCTTGGAAAGCCTTTATCTCCTTTGTGATTTTTTTTTTTTTTTTTTTTCCCTCAGATGAAGCCTGACGCTGCTTTCACAGACTGTTTGACAGTGTGCTTGGTGCTGTATAGAATGAGGGCTTGGTTCATGTTGCGGCTAAGTAGATTTAGATCTGTCTGTTTGTCCCTGGGTCCTTCCCATTGTGTCCCCCGTGCGTCAGCTGACTCCATCTGACCAGGGAGCGAGACCACATGGGAAGCTATACCATCAGAAAACTAACTTAAGCAGGAAAAAATGTTTTCTGTTGGTTGAGCACCCCATTGGACGCTTTCAAGGTCAGAGGAGGGACCAAAGGGGTCAGGGCCACCTCCTTGATAAACCTCTGGCCTCTTGGGTGGCTTTGCTGCAGTGTGAAACCTGGGCTGAAGGCTTTGAATCTGGACCTTCCCTTTTCCTTCTGGACAGAGGAATCCTTGCCCAGCTGTCCTGGTGCACGGTCCCAGCGGTGCCTCCTGATGGGACCACCCTGCCAAAGCTAATGCAAGTGTGACTTTTCATTTAATTTTTAATTTAATGGTGCTTTCTTAGTGCCAGGTATTAAAGTTGTTAATGTGCATGTACTTAAAAGCCCATCATCACATTTTCTTCGAGTTTTCTTCTTTCCTGTCAGCAGTAGATGATGAGCTGATCCAGAGGTTGGATATTTTTGATAAGGACACGGAGAGCTATCCAGGTTACTAGCTGCTGTTGTTTCTTGTGGGTTTTATAATAACTTTTATGTGCAGCTGTATTAGCTTATCATACAGATAACTCGGATAAAACTGTGTGCAGCCTGCTAGCTAACTTTTGAGTTGGATAACAGAGGAAATACATGGCCAGAGCTCAGCAATGTCATGTGAGCCCATGCCAAAAAGGCTCTGACCCGCCCACGTTGGACATGTCGTGATATGAGTGTGGTCTGGGAGTGCGGCTGCCAGTGCCTGCCTATGTGGGGACAGCCATGCGCAGAGCCACCGCCTCCGGCTGCGGCCCAGCTGGTGTCATGGACGGTCGTTAGCGGAGCGCAGGGCGCGCTCAGGCTCACGTTGGGGTTTGAGTAAAGCTTTAAATACGTTTTGCGCTTTTATTGCTTCTGAAATGGGTGCAGGTGCGTGTTAGTGGGAAGTGAAACTGGAGGAACCCTGAGGGAGTCTGGCTCGAGCTGTGCCAAGCAGGTACGGCCTACGAGTGTTATCACCTTACTGATAATCTGGCATGGTGTTGACGTTCACACGTGTCACGGGGATTATGGAGGTGAAGTTATGCTGCGGTCTGGGAGGAACTAATCCCTCTACCAGGTGGTACGGGCAGGCTGTGTGCTCGGGACCTGCCTCCCGCGCTATGTGGGGGCATCTTTCGGCCTGTGAGAGCTCGTCTTGCTTGACTGTCCCCGTGTGCCAAAGGGAGGGAATCAGTGTTTCTGGAGGGGTTAGCATCGCAGAGAGGCATTGTGCGGTGTCCCTGATTCTCTCCAAGTCTTGCTATGTAACTGGCATCTGCTGAGGTGGGGTGAGGCTGGTCCATGCCCTGTGTCATAGAATCATAGAGTTTGCGTTGGAAGGGACCTTTAAAGGTCATCTAGTCCAACCCCCCTGCAGGGAGCAGGGACATCTGCAACTAGAGCAGGTTGCTCAGAGCCCCGTCCAGCCTCACCTGGAATCGTTCCAGGGATGGGGCAGCGACCACCTCTCTGGGAAACTCCTTCCAGTATTTCACCACCTTCATCTTAGAAGTTTCTTCCTTCTATCTAGTCTAAATCTCCCCTCTTTTAGCTTAAAGCCTGTTGTCCTGTTGCAAGAGGCCTGCTAAAAAGACTGTCCCCGTCTTTCTTACAGGCCCCCTTTAAGTGCTGAAAGGCCTCAGTAAGGTCCCCCCTGAGCCTTTTCTTCTCCAGGCTGAATGTGTTTTCCTTCAGAGCCAATGGATAATTTTGTGGGGGGCAGGAAACTGCAGGCATGTCGGTGGTGTGAGGAAAGGCAGGGTGCCCTCTTGTTGGGGCTGCCCCTGCACAGCTCTCGCCGCTGATGGTGTCCAGCCCCATGTACTGGGGGAGGTTGGCTGCTGGCGGCCGCATGCCTGGGGAAGCGACACCCAGACGGGCACCCAGCTGCCTGCCCTGGGGCCTCCCTGGTGTTGCACAAAGTCTCGTCTGCCTTCTTCAGCTGGCGGCCCGTTAACTACCCATTTTGCATTTTCTTGTTGAGGAATTTGAATGTGCAGTCTGTGAAGCGAGGCATCAAAGCATTAGTCCTCAGTCTTAATTATTACCTTTATTTTTGGAATGAGTGGCAGTCAGAGTAAAATACATTGTAGGAATAAAATACTTATTATCCACCTTTTCTTCCTCCTTGGTTTGTGCCTGACTTGAGTTGCCAGATCTCCCCAGGGGTGGCTGATGTGGAGGTGAGCAGAGCTGCAGTCCTGAACCACTCCTGTCCTCATTCCCGAGTGCTGGGGTTTTGTATTCTGCGTGTAAAATTATACGAACTCTTAAATACTACTCACCTCTTGTTAGGGTAATCCACTGTTTATTCTTATGTGTCAACATCACATCTGATTGGAGCCTTAATTGCTTTTTGTGCTCCTAATTTTTCCCCCTCTCCTTCTAGACCACTTGGAGGGTTTGTTGAAGGGAGAGCCCAAGGCAGCACAACACTACCAGTGTTTGGTCTCTCCTGCTTTACCAGGCTGCACACACAGCGAGGGCCTGGCAAAATGCCCCTCCAGGTCATGACAAATTAATTGTCACAGATAGAAGCAAAGGTGAAGCTCTGTGAGGAGATCTGTGGCTTGATTCAAGAATTACGTGATGTGCAAAAGTGGAGAGAAATCAGACCTCTCATCCAAGACACAGAGGCTGTGGTGCTCCTGCCCCAAGGTGCTCCAGTGCGGCCATCTAAAGGCTGATTAGATCTCCACCATCCCACCCATGCTCCAGCCAGTGCTTGTTGCTGTGGTGCTGTAGCCAGGAGACCCCACGCAAGCTCTAGTTGTTGGTGAAGTTGCCCATGGTTGTTCACAGCTGAAGCTGGCTGTACAAGCAGTGAATTTCCCAGTAACTAACTAGCAAGAAAATTCTGTGGATCTGCATGTATTCCTCGCACCTGGATGTGCCATGTTTGTTACCATCAAGGTAAGTGAGGTGAATTTGATTTTATTTCTAGTATGGCTGAACACTCTTCATGAGTGAACTCAGTTTTACTCCATTTTTCAAAGCAAGCCACCGACAGGACCTCTAAAGGTGTAGCCATCATGACAAAGGAATGGGAGAAACCTCCATCGGCAGTCGGGATGTCCGATGCTAACACTGTAGGGTACTTCTTCGGTCTGCACTGGGAAAAAAATAAAAAATTACTCAATGGTTGATTGCCTCTTGGTTTTAAGTAAGTGTAGTATTGAATGCAAATTAAAAACAACCTTGAAACAGCACAGATTCATAAAATTGTACACTGGGATTTTAAAAATTACCTCCATTGGAATCCTGGAAGCATCTGTTACATAATTAATGCACTTAAAAATATATTCTATTTATGATTAATCCAGGACCATAGTGTGTGCTAGTTAAATGTCTGGATCCCAGGGTGCAATGCGAGGAAAGAAATGCAGTTGTAATCTATTTGATGGTTATAGGAAAGGACATTTGCTACAAATACATTTTCCTTAGTCTTTTTATTTGTCAGGACCAAGCTTATGTCTGTTGTGCTGAGTTTGTTGACTGGTAAATGTTTTGAGATTTATGCTGATAATTTTGTAGATCTACTGGAAAAAATAACTCAAGAATAATTAGGGAGATTGACCATATAGTAATGTACCATATGTGTGACAGCGTTACTGAGTTGATCATCTTGGGTATGGTATATGCAATTAAAAGTGCTAAGGCTCAGTACTGTGAAGCTTTTCAGACGCTCTCTTGAGATACACAAATGCTTTAGGGGATGCATATTTCCCAAAGGATAACTTGGCAAAGTTACTGGATGCCTTGGGTCTCCTCTCCAGAGAAGGATTTCAGGCTGAGACCTCCTGGGTGAGAGTGATGGAGCAGGCACAACAACCACAAGTACAACTTGACAAACCTCAGCCTGCACGTTTTTTTTATCAGGAAGGTTTTGGGGGCCCTGTAGCCTGAAATTTTTTGGAGGCTTTTGAGTTGGCATCCAGCCACTGGGTCCTGAAGCAGTTTCTGGCATCGCATTTCCTCTGACAGATTTTTCTCTCTGCCCTGTTTCTGTTCCCCCCCCTTTTTTTTTTCCTATTTTTCCCCACCTCTTCATCTGACCACTGTCTTGTCAGGGTCACACCGTGTGAAACCCTTTTCTCCTTCCATCTCATTTTTGTGACTGTTTTGTAAAAACCTGCAAGGTGTTACGATTGTCCATCGCCCTGTTGCTTTCCAGAGTGGTGATCCCACATTGCAGTGGGCTGTGGGTCACCATGGGTCCTGCATTTCCCTGCCTGCCTTGGGCTGGCTGAGCATCCTGGCCATGGGAGCCTGTAAAACAGTCTTTTTCCAAATGATTATTTTTGTAAGTGAACAATCATCATGTGTGTTAGCTCAGGAAGCGTTTTGGGATGGAGTGCTGCAGGTCCTGTTGCACCTGGTCTATGCTATATTGCAGCTGGATTGTTAAAGGGGTTGCTCTTACTGAAAAGTCAGGGATGGGAAAGCAGTTGTCTCCCGTTTGCCTTTGATGTCTCCATGCCCAGCCAGGTGGTCTTTGGGCATCGTACCCGGTATGGATGCTGGAGGCATCATGGCAGCTTCCTCGCTGCAGAGACGTGCGAGGCGTAGGGCAGCCCGCCTGTGCTCCGGTGTCCTCTCCCCGAGGCAGTCTGCGTTGCCAGTACTGGAAGTGAGAGTTCCTAATGAACTCAGGTTTCCACTTACTATCGGTTGTCTCAAATTGTTTCTGCACTTCAGAGTCCCTGACGTCCCTTCAAAATGTAATGAGGGAGGAGCGAGCCTGGTTTTGTGAAAGACAGAGATGCTGTGGCCTGTGTCGAGAAAACTCTTACCCTTGGACTGTGTTCTTGGCTCTTCCTCGTCATTAATCTCAATGGAAACATTACTTCTGACTTTTCCCACTGTATAATACGAACCCTTGTTATCTTTGCAGTATGAAAGCGTGCTCAGCATGGGCTTTTCCTTTAGTCCTGGAGAGAGATGGATGCTGAGATACACGTGTGCCAGACTGTATATATAGCAAGCTGGGACAAAAAAAATATTGATTGCTATTGGTAACTTAATTTTCTGCAAACTAAAGAGCCCCAAAGAGAAACCCGCTTCAAAAGCTCTTTGTTTCTTCCTTTTTTTTTTAACAAAGGATACATCCTAGCTGTATTTCAGTGGTCTAAGGTTTCAGCCACGTTCTTTGATACTGATTTGTGTGAAAGCGGTTGTGTCAGACAGAAGGAAATGATAAAATCTCTGAATTAAGGTAAAGGATGAGAAGGGGAGTGGGTACCATGAAATGGAGGTGTGTTTGGATCTAACGAGCATTTCTACGAGTGGACCCCAGTTCCCCTGCTCGTTACGGGCCAGGTCGTTGATGTTTGGCAGATTTAATGGATCGGAGTAGGTGGCTGATAAAAACAAAGATGAAGGTTTTAGGGAAGAGCAGAATGTGATGCCTACAGTAGTGCAAGCTTATTTTTAGAACTTGGTTGGATTTGAGTGGCTAGCATTAGAAGAACTTCTTTGCTCGCGTTATACTGTGAATTTCTTGAATTTATTTTTAAAGTGGAAATTTTGCTAGCTGACGTTTTGCAGCATGCGTAGTACGATTTGGCTGACAGCATTGTCTGGCAAAAGAAATAACCAAATTATTATTCAGTCATGGGTTTTTAACAGCCGCAAAGCAAGTGGATGTTAACTAAATGATGCAATTTATTCCCTTCCTGCTTATTGCCAGCTTGCCTATTACAGAGAGACTGCCAGCTTTAAATAAGTGGTACCCAGATGGTAGTCGCATGACGCCCACTTGGTTACAGAGCCTAAGCAGGGAATAACTCGGCAGCCACTACAAGCTGTGGGTCAATTGAGGGGGAATGCCTGTTGCTTCACAGTTTTGCATATGTAAATCTGTTAATGTTATGTCAGTATTGTGCGGTCTAAACACAAGCATTGCCTTTCTCTGGGGCCCAGATGAACTTGGATCGTCGCCCAGTTAATGAGGAGCCGAGTGCGGAGCGGCAGTCGGAGGCAGCCGCCGCCGTTCGCTTCCTCGGCGTGAACTCGCCGCGTCCCGGATGCTCTCCTCCGGCACCGCTGCCCGGGGCTGGCGAGGCCGGCTGGAGCGACGGGGCGAACACCCCCTCTCTATTTTTAGCCGCGGTGTGGAAGAGGGTTGGCTTGGCCCGGCTGACGTTTTCTTTCTGTCTGCCACACTTCTGCGCTCGCCTTCATTGACTGCAGATGTGGCGCGCAGCCGCCTCCGAGAAGTCATGAACTGTGTCGTCTGCGCCCTTTTAACAGCCAACATCTGCTGCGGCCGCCTGATGGAAGCGGCATGGAAACAATTTGGGGGGGAGCGCTGAAGTTTGGCCCTACAGACGATTACTTTATATTAATTGCGTCAAGGTAGTTACTGTACGAGGCGGGCTTGAAGCCGATTTCTCCCCCCTCCCCCGCTCCTTTTTTTTATTATTGTTTTAAAAGCAGTAGTTAAAATTGTTGGACATGGGAATGCTTTTTATTGTTGATCATTTCTGGTTCTGAAAAGTTTATTACAATGGGTGAAAACAACAACCAAAAAAACCCCATAAAAAGCTGGGGCTGTAATATACTTAAAGGCTGAAAAAGTACAAATAGTGTTGATTTAACCAAAGAAAATGTTCCTGGAGGTATTGTAAATTTTACGTGCCAGATGAAAAGCATTAAGTGTGTTATTTTTCATGAAGGAAAAACATTCTGATTTTTAACCGTTTTGTAAATTATATTAATGCCGTAATACGGCTTAAAAAGTCTTGGGCCTGTTCCAGGAGCGCTCGCCCTGTGAGCAGGTCCCGTGGGGCTCCGGTCAGGGGCCCTGCCTGGTGCAGGGTTGGGTGCAGGGACTCAGTGGGCAGAAATCTGTCTGTTTGGGCAAAGCACTCTGTTGTTGCTTATTCTTTTTTCCTTTCCTCCTTTTTTTTTTTTTTTTTTTTTTTTGGAAGTCGCAAGTGAGCATTTTAAATGCAGCAAGAATAAAACTGAGAGAGAAAATAAGCTGCTTTGGAATGTAGCGGAAAGCTGAGATGCTTCAGTATTTTATCTTTATTTTGCTAATTATTTGTCATGGAGATCTGAGTTGATTCCCTGAGATTTCTTTTAAGCTTCTTAAAGAGTGATTTTTTTTTTGGCTAACGGTAATTTTTCTCCACTTGCTCTTTCCCAGCTAGGGTGTTGCGGTGCTGCTTGATGGCATGGGCAGGGAAATAAACTCAGGGTTCAGAATCTGGACCAGCAAGGGGAAAAAGCAATGAAGAAGAAATCGGAAGGCTGTAAGTGCCCTAGGGATTGAGTGGAGGGTTTATAACTTAGAGGTGAGTCTGTTGTCCTCGTTGCTGAGCTGGGAATTTGTCCAGTGATTGTCCTTTTTGATGGAAAATTAGCGTTTGTTGAAGAGCTTGTAGCAAATTCTTACACAATAAAGGTATATTAAGCTAGGCATTGGTTTATATGTGATTTTTATTTTTTTTTTTTCAGTTCTCCCTATATTAGCGTGAGAACTATAGCTTAGCCTGCTGAAAACTTAATTGGGCAAACAGAATGCTATGTTAGCAGACACTTACAAACCCAATGTGCTCACAACTAGATTCAAATAAGTTAATAAGAGTTATATTAGGTGTTTCTAATGGTACTTTCCATTTTTTAAAATAAATGCTGTCTTTGGTAATAAGCTACCCAACAGCTTTGTGGGTAATAGTTTAATTGAAAGGCTTGATTGTGTCCATTTAGTGACAGAGGATCCCTTCTGCTGTGCGCTGGCAAGTGGCTTCGTACCCCTAATATTTGGATGCCTGATGTAAAGCCCCTATAGGAGAAAACTGGGGTGAGAGAAGGAATCAATCTGTTGTGGAGCGTGCTCAAAAGAGCCAGCAGACACGAACAGAACAAATCTTCAGAGTTAGTGTGGGTGTAGGGGTGCGTGAGTATTTGTATGTAATGTATTTAAAATGCCAATAGCTTATGCCTTTTGAAGGCTCCAAATCATAGCTGTCATATTAGCTATACCATTTCCAAAAATAATGCCAGGAACAGACTGATACTGATTGTTCAAAAAAGCATCATTATTCTGTGACACTTTTTTTTTTTTAGGCTTCTAACATCCCCGCTTAAACAGGTGTTTCCATGCAGTGTTCCTCAAAAATTGTTTGCTGAAAGGGTTTGGATTCCAAATTGAAGGTATTTTCATAAGTTTTTTGCTCCTAGAAGACAGAATGACAAGGAGAGAGGAGAGGAACCTTCTTATTTTCCTTCTTACTCATTTCAGCAAACAGATTTTTGGACAAAGGGCATTAATGCAAAGCCTGCAAATTTAAGCTGGCAGTCAGAAGTTCGGGATTTTGTTATTCCTTAGCTGATGCTGCACCATTTCCTCCACATCTACCTGTCTACTAAGTGGGAATGGGAAAAAGTTGCCATGTTAAGAGACTCCTGGAGGATTTAAGTAATGGCTTGTGAAGTGCTGAGGCCGTCTCATACAGGGTGTTTTGATAATAAAAAGAATCAGTGTCTTCAGCCAGTCTCAGCCTCAACATGACCACTCTTGTTGGTGGGATGCGGTGGGTCTGTGATGCTTCTTAACAGTGATTTTTTTGTGCCATTCTAGCTGAACACACCTGGTTTTGTGCCACCAAGCAGGACTGCCAGTGGTTGTAGACTTAAAAATATTTCTTGAACATTGGTGAAGCTGCATGTATTTGTTATGGTGGTGTTACAGATGACGGCGTGTGTGCCTTAAAATTTATTTTAGGCTAATGCTTGCGTGTGATGGGCCAGTAAAAGAGTGTGTCTGTGTGGGGTATGGCAACCTTTATTTGGCAAAGAGAGCAGAGCCTGGTTACCCAATGAGGATAGATTTGCTAGAAAATCAGTAGCACAGCCGCATGCAGGAAAAAAACCCAACAACCACCCAAAAAAGAAGAGGGTGCAGAAAAACGCTGTTAGTTTGTCATCATTTTACACCCATCCCTAAACAACGGAAATCCTCAGTGCTAAGAACTGCTTAGAGTAGAGCTTGAGAGGTCCTTTCGAAGCAGAGATGTTCGGGGGATTCCCTGAGAGAAGATCAGATAAGATAGTACGGGGAGGATTCAGGCAGAAAAGCGGTTTGGAATTGCAAATCAGTGGTTTGCCCATAAGTGCTTTGGGTTGGCGGCGGTGCTTTCTGATCATGTATTTATATATAATTTTTTATTTTTTTTTAAGACCTTGAGTAATTTTTCACCCGTCTCTAAGTTCTCTGGAAAAGGTCCTGATTTTCAAAGGCTGAGGATGGTTGTTCACTCCAGAGCTCTGCGGGCTGATGTGAAATCACTGCTCATGTTCTTGAGGCTCCTGATCTCTGTCTGTGATAGAGCTCCTCGCTTTCACATGCTTTAGCATAATTGGTTGCATTCTTGAACATTGTAGGAGGTTGAATAAATATGATTCCTACAGTATGTATGTATACATAGATATATGTATGTATATATAAAGCAATGAAACTTGGACATGCTGGGTGTTAAGCAACTCGCCAAAAGCAACAGGAGAAACCAATGTCAGAACAGGACTTAAATTTATCTGTTACTCACTTGATGATCCCGCAGCTGGGCAGGATCCAGCTGAGCAAACTGTGATGTGGTGACTGTTCTGTCTCTTCCCACTCAATGTACTTACATTGTAAAATATATTAAAATATTTAGGGTGTTTTCATGTAATATTTCATGTAATGATGGGAGGATGGTAGCTTTTAGTGCATCACTTGGATCACACTCTCTAGACCTTGGGCAGTTCTTTTCTGATGTGAAATGTAAAGCATTCAATTAGGAGAAAAAAAGCAGATTTTTAGAAGTTTAATGAATCTACCAACATCTGGCTGCAAAGAGAGGTAAGTGGGTTTGAGGGCTGGGGGTGTGTTGATGTTATCTGTTTGTTTAGCTTGGAAGAAGCAGGAGTAGAGTGGCTGGGTGGCACAGGGACGTGTCCATCCCCGCCAGCGTGGTCCCAGCTGCCTGGTATCCCCATGGACTCCATGGGGCTGGCTGCCTCAGGACACAGCAGGTCAGCACAGCCAAGGTGATTGAAACTGCATAAAATGCCCTGTTGATGCTCAGGTCTCTGGGTACCTCATCTGATCATTCTGGCATGTTGTCATCTTCAGCCTGTCTCTGAGTTGTGGGCTCTAGTCTGGCCCTCTGTGTCCTTGCACCTTCACTACTCTGCTTTCACAGAAGAAATCTTGAACAAAGTTTGGGCTGTGCTTTCTACCATAGGCAGGAATAGAGTGGTTTTTACAGACAGCACCAGTAGTCAACCAGTGTGTTTGTCCTGCGTCCTCAAATCACCTTCAACACCTACTGTCCTCCTTTTAGTGGCCTAAAACCTACAGCTTTGTTTCTTCTGTGAGGCAGTCAAGCTATCTGAAAAGCAACTAGCACTCTCAACACTGAAGATAGTGTTTGCATAACACAAGCATAATTACTGTCAGTATAATCAACAAAGATTACGGGATTGATTTCTCTTCCCATCCTCCCCCCTCTTCAGATGTTTAAGAAACCCCAAACTTGCATAAGAGTACATAACTTGGTAGAGTTCCCCATTGCTGGAGGCATCCTTTGGAGCTGGAGCTCAGCTTCCTCCGAAAGATACAGGATCTTGCATGCCCTCAGTCTAGATTATGGGTAGAGTGTTGCCAAACCATCGGTGTAGTTGCAAGGAAAAGATGACATTGACCATGGCGTCTTGTCCGGCACGATGTTTCCACAGTGGCGTGTCAGCGGGGAGCCTGCTGCCTTCCCTCCTGGCAAGCGGAGAGGGAGGGAACATCAGCAGCAAGGAGGATGCTATGAAACAGTGATAGTGATCTGGAGCTTGGGAGATGGTTCTCTTGAATCCTCCCTTGACGTTAACTTCACTGCAGTTAAGAGCTGAAGAAGGTTTGGTCTCCTTGGTGATTTGGGTGAGGGTGGAAATGGCTTTCATCTTTTTGGCTAGAGTCTAAAATGAAAGTATAACTTTCTTAATGCACCTGGCAAGGAAACGTGGTTCTTACAGGTGTAGCTTTGGTTTTTGTCCTGGGTTCTCTTGCAAATGAGCATCCCTTTCTTTTTTTTTTTTTTTTTCTAAACATACATATGCTTCCTTTTGGAAATTCTTGTTTCCACCCAGGCACCTGCATTTCAAGTCTCTATCATGCAGATTCTTTTTTCTCTTTAGACGTGTGCCATACTGACAGGCCTAAGGCTAGAACATGCTTTTTTATCTGTGAAGGCTTTCTCTTGCACTTTCACTTTGAGTAGGTCGTGCTTTGAGGTGAAGGCGAGGGGCTGTGCCGTGCTCTTGAGAGCCAAGACCTGGGCTGCCGCTCCAGCTTGGAAGTCAGGCTGCTCCGCAATTGTGGCTTGGGTTTGGGGTACTGAAAGCTTTACATGTCTGAATGGAGAGAAGAGAGGTGTGGGTTTGGAAAAGGCCTGCTTGAAGAGAGGCTTTTGAGGTTAATTTTTGCATTTAGTTTCATTTATAGAAATCTCAAGAGAAAGGCTGGATACTGAGGGTTGTGTCATCATAGTCCGTGTTCTGGCTTTTTTTTAATGGTAGGCTCATATACAAGTAGTGGTCCTGAACGTCAGAGGAATCCAGATGAGAAGAGCAGCCTAAAAATCATTGGTTATGCATGCACCAAAGTTGCATCGAAAGTTGTTTTTGAGAAATATGGCCTTTTTATTGAATCCTTATGGCACAAGCACTATGCCTTGCCATCTTCTGGACTGCCCCAGGAGCGTGTTCATTAACTCCCACTGTCTTCTGCATTAGCATTGGCTGCCATGCTCCATTTAGAGTTTCTTTAAAGCATTACATAAACAACTATCGTGTAAATACAGGCGTTTGTAATGGTGCCTTTAAATTACAAAGACTCTTGGATTCATGCAAGTAGACACATGCTTGCACAAAATAACTTTTGGCTTCCCCCTAACACTTTTCAGAATAATTTAAAGGAAGAAAAGATTTGCAAACAGTTGTAAAAGAGCCATAAAAAACTGTCAAATACCAGACCTTCAGCTAATTGTAAACTGTTTTGCTCTTGGAAGTCATACAACATTGATCTCATGGCTGCTTCATTAAGAAGGTGCTTCTCTGCTTGCCTAGGTAGCTATGAGCAAAAATAGCAAGAGATGTTGGGCTTCTGTTACGAATGCCCAGTATAAACTAGAATAGCTCCAGGCAACTGAAGCATTCCGTACCAAAAAGGAAGGCAAGCATTGCAGGGAGCTGAACAGGAAAAAGCTGCTGAGCTGAAAACATTATTTTTTTTTTTTTTTTTTTTTTTGTTCCTCCCCTCTCTTCCCAACTACTTCACCCTAGAAAAGGCACAACATTTCCAGCCCTTTGTGGGCAGGCATGGCAGAGGTGGGACATGTTTTGGGAGGGCCCGCTGGCACAAGAAGGTGCAGGTATGGGTGATGAATGTGGTGGTGCCTGTAGGCACTCTGACTGTCTGTCCTTATGGAGTATGTTCTTCTCTGTAATTTTCAAAGGGAGATGTGAAAAAAAATCCTTCCCAAACAGAGAATTGGCTGACATTTCTGGCCAGTTGGTTAGTTGCATATTTTTTTATTTTTCTCCCCCCTCAGTATACCAAGCAAGACAAGAACTCATAGGTCAGTTTTTTTCTGGTTGGGATTAAAAGAAAAAATCGTTAGTCCAGTAGACTAGATTGTTGGAAAAACTCTTCTCTGAACTCAGCTCTGGTTCAGCAGCTGGGTGATGTTTTGCTTGAAGAACATGCCCAGATCTTTGAGTTGTGTCCTTCTAGTGCTACATTGGGGTGTCTGTGTCAGGGAAATATTAATAGCATCCTACAGGGTCTCATCTCTAGTGTGTTCTCCCTCAGTTTCTCTCCTTTAATCATTTTCTAAAGCTCTACCATTAAATCTCTTTAAGAAGGGAAATTCTTGCCTTTGTGTATTGGTTGAGCTGATGAATGGTCGCCTGCTATCTGTTTGGTCCATGACTGAGTTGGGCTGTCAGAGAGACAGAACTGAGTCGAAGGGACTTTATTTCAGGCTTCTCTACCTCCTCTGGGTTAGCTGTGGAGTGGATTCTCTTCCCATCTGTTCCTGAACCAGAAATGTCCTGTTTAACAAAAGGGAGGACTGGGGATTTTATCTGGCCCAGCCATTTCCTTCTTGATTTCCCAGTTTCCTTCCCCTGCAGCAATCCCTTGCTGATCCCTCACCTCCAGCCATGGGTATGGGACACGGCCTCCTTTGCAATGCTTCTTCCAGCTGCTAAACAAGAGGAGAGAAACCAAAGTGTTATTGCTCACCTGTGGTGTGGATTTGGATATCACCCATACATGCCCAGATCCTGGAAGTCCAAGTCCGGACTGGCAGTTGGACGTTTTGGTTTGCGAGTGTTGATGTGCTACTTGGAGCTGTGGGGAAGGTTAAAATCCTGCAGGTGCTTCTAAAAAAGCATCAGCTTTTCTCTGAGAAACTCATATATGTGTTACCTGACAGCAGGTCTTTGTGCTTGCAGAGTCTGACATGGTTGCACTCAATAGCTCAAGGTGCCGTGTACGTGACTGTTCGGACCAGTTTCAGTGAGTGGTGTGTGTTGGGCAATGCAGCTTAAGCACACGGGCAGGATGGTGTTTTCCCCCACCCCAAAAGTAACTGCAAGTCGTGAGTGAATTGCCAAACCTTAGCTGGGTTTGTTTTGCTGATTATTTAGTATCTGCTCGGTGCTGGATTCCAGGCTGAGAGACACTACAGGGTGGCAGAGACTCTCTGAGAGTGGATTGCTTTGCCTGGATGGAAGGACAGCTTTCAGGAAAACCAGTTAACCTCAATTTCTCTGTTGAGTAAGTGTGAGCCAGGCTGCAGGCTTATAGATTTTGGAGTGTGCCAGCAGCCTGGTCGCCTGTTTAGCTGGGAAGGATGAGCACAGAGGCACCCAGGAGAGGATGAGGTGGACAGGAGGTGGCCTACAGCTCTACCGTTGCCATGCACAGCAAATGGTCAGGGAAGAATGTAGAACGGAATAACTCCTGGACACAGAAATGAAACGATACCAACTGAAAAAAACCAGCCCTGAAAATTGTTTGTGCACCCAAATTCGTACTGTGTATCATGGGATGGTTTGGTGGTCTGATGCTCCGCTGTCCTTGCTAGTTTAGGTGTGACTTACTTTTCTGATCTCATTCACATTCCTCATTAGAAGCATGTCAGAGAGTGATTGAACCATCCCGTAGATTTTGGCCTGGCTGACTGTAATAACTCTCAACTTTGTACTTTATGTATGGTATGCTTAATTGGTTTTGAAAGCATTAGAAAAGGAAGAAGGGACTGAATGGTGTGCAGCTTGGTCAAGGAAGCCTTGCTGAGTGATTCCCCCATGACTCTTGCAGGTGGTAAGACCAGTTGCTGGCCCCTGCTTGACGTCTCACAGTCCTGCCCTTCTCTGACTCAGATGGTGCTAAAAGTGAGTTTTCTTGCATCTTCTTCCTTCATCTTTTCTTTTTGTGCGTGTGTCTTTACTTCCAACACTTTCCCCATCACAAGGACCGTTGGGCGTGCAGCTGCCTTGAGACTGCTTTTCTGTCCCTTGATGGCTTTGTTCTGCCTTGCAGTGACAAAGGTAAAGTTTATCCCTGCTTTCCCAGCCCTCCTCAGTTTTGCCTTGTTTTGACAACCTTCCTGTATCCTGAAGTCCTCAGCACCTCTTCACTGCATCAGTGCAGCAGTGTTCAGATAGTCCTTGTCTCCTGATTACTTCTCTCTCAGGTATGAAAGGGACTGTCTTGGTGTGAGAGCGCTTCTCATAGGCTCTCATCTCGTTGTAATGAGGTGCTGAGATTTGTAATGCATCATCCCCTATAGGGGAGTAGAACATGAGACCTTCGTCCTAGACCTGGGTGGGCAGAGGTACAGGGAGATATGCAACTTGGCAGAAAATCCATGGAGAAGTGGGAAACTTGAGTGTGGACCTCTGAATGGTATCTCCAGCTGGTGGCTGAACTCCAGGACTGCTGTTTCCCCACAGTGGCAGCCTTAGTTAGTTGTGTCTCCAGGCGCTGCCACAATATGAATATTCAGTGCCGATAAAATATGCACAATACCATAAGCTTTGCCAGGGTGAGGAACTTGAGGGCTCGATGAACTTTCTAACAGCATTACTCAGTTGTAGGGGCACGACTGATGCAGCAATTGATTTCTCAGTTCAGGCTTCACCTTCTTTTGAGCAGAGTTCATCCCTGTTTGCTTTTCATAATAGCGTTATTACACCTCGCTGGCAGCAGGACAAGGGAGAAGTGACCGTACAGCTTTTCATTCCTCGTGTTCTCCTGTGCAATAATCAACGGCGGTGAGTGCCAGTCCATCAGCCTTGAATTGTGCATATCTGCTATGCTATCAGCTGGCTCTCGTGGTATTAATGCTAGTGTAAAAGGCCTCCCGTTTTAACTCAGAGTTTTCCAACAGCTGCAGAACAAAGGCCCAAAGAGTTTCAATATTAAAAAAGCAAAGGGGAGACAAGAGGAAAAAAAATAAAAGCAAAGCTGTGCTGCAGTAGCAAGAATACAAAACATGCATCTTTAAACCTTTTTTTTTTTTTTCCTCCTGATCTACTTTCTGTATGACTCACGAGCCAGGCTCTAAAATGGCCTCCAAACACGCATGCATAATTTTGCACATCCACGTGTCTGCTGTATGCAGTGCTCCTAAATATCCCTGAGGCATTGGCTATGCAGGTGGGGCGGTGTGGGGAAGGGGTGAAGGAGTTAATCCCTAGAAGGGACCTAACTTGTGTTAACATTGCTCCTCTGGTGGCTTTACCCCAGCCTCTGGTGTGCATTGGTTGACCACCAGCATCCGTGCAGCCTGCTCTTCTCCGCAGGTTTATCCTGGGCTAGTTGGCTTGGAGAACCAACTGTTTTGGGGTGTTTTGGGGTTTGGTGTGTGTTTGTTTGGTTTTTTAACTTTTTCTTTTTTTTTTTCGTTCCTATCGTCCGGTGAAAGGTGTAGCCTGGGAAAGAAGACATTGGCTTTCTGAATACCAGCTATTTTCCAGCAACTAAATGGACCAGGGAGGGTGAGGAGGAGCCAGGCTTTGGAAAAAGTTACTGGTGGAGCTATAGCAATGAGGCTGAGACCACCTTTGGGCCGATGGCTTTGCTCTTTAGTCATGGAGTAGTGGGATCCACAGCCCCTGCTCACAAAATCTATAAATGAATAGGCTAACAATTAAATCCACTTACCTGTTAGTTTTTTGTTATTTTTTTTTTCTTTCAGTGATTCCTGACAGGACCCTTTTTAAAGCAGGCATCTCACCTGTGCTTCTCACAGCTTTTGTGAAAATAACTAAGATTTTTAAATGAAAAGCCAACAGCACGGGGACGTGCTCGCAGGTGTCCGAGTGGGGTTTTCAGCCATGGAAGGGGATGTACAAACTTGTCAGCTGAAGCAACAGAGACCAGTTAACAACCAGAGTCATGAGTGGCTCTTTTCACAGCTTATGATAATGAACCCCCAATTTTAGGGGTTTAATGTGCAGGTGACATCCCCTTCTCTGAACGTGGCCTGTGTGCGCAGTGATACTTGGCACGTGTTTTGACTGCTTTCTGTTGGTCAGGGTAGGGTGACTGTACCTGACACGGCAGAAAGGTGTTGATTTGATTAAAATCGGGCTCTAAAGTCTGGCAGAAGCCCCGAATCCCCTTTTTACCCTTTCTGCAAGTAGAAAGAAATGCAATTTTCATTCAGCATAGATGTTTCCCTTTCATCCCTGAAGCTAATTTTTTTTTTTTCTTTTCCTGCAGCAGTTTTGGTGAAATTATGTATCGCTTGTGATAATTCATTTTAAAAATTCCTGAGCTGTGTGGCGTACTTTCATGAAAATTCATTTAGATAAAATTAGATATTATTGTTTAATGAGGTGGCATTTCAATTTAGACCTTGCATCATGCATATACCAAGAGTTTTTTATGGAATAGTTAGGTTCATTTGAGTAATAAAGGCTGAATCATGGGGGCTTTAATTCTTAATCGCTGTGAGGATTGTTATCTGTGGGATGTGAGCTGTCTTAGTGGTATTCAATCAAGTGTCCACTTAGCCGTGACCAGAAGTAATTGCTCCCAAGTGGGTTGCACAATGACCTGTTAATACTTGCTTTGACCCTCTGACCTTGTCTGCCCCATTGTTTAGGATTTTATAGCGAGCGAGTCTGCATTTCTGTGGGGTCAAGTAGATATCTGAGGTCAAACATTTTCTGATTACTCCATAGTGTACACTGTAAGTCTGCGGAGTTGTTGCATAGCAATAGTCACCGCTTCAGAGCAGGACGCGGAGGGTTGGGAAATTGTCTTCCTGGATGCATGTAAACAGTTTAATATTTTACTGAAAGAAGTTCATCTTGTAAATTAGGTATGAATAATACATTTGTAATTACTACTCATGTCTTTAAACACTTGTGTCTTAATTGGCTTGGGTATTTTTTTAATGTATTTGCATTTTGTCAGGGAAGTTAATTTTAACTTGCTGAGATGGGAGGCGAGTTGCGTGGACTGGGGATCTGGGGATGGCTTCATCCTGCATCCCTTTAGTGCCTGGGCTTTTGTCAGTGCTTCTAGGTGAGTTCAAGTGGGGATTGCTTCATCCCTGCCTCGGACTGCTGCCATAGACTATTTTATGTGCCTCTCACAGCCTTCCAGGATTAATTTGACCTACTTGTTGATGGCTGCTACCCACGAATGCTTGGGATCTCCTCTATTAATTTATTGGCCAGGTTTAAATGCTACTGAAAGCGCGGTCGTATTGTGCAGTAATTTGCAGGGGGACATAGCTGAAATGTGGTATTTTCTTAGCAGTGTATCTGGTAAAATAACACGGTTGTACAAAGCAAGCCGTGGTATTGTTTGTAGCACTACTCCTTCTTTTCATGTCATGTTGAGGGAGTTCAGTAGCCAAAACACTTCTGTGCGCTCTTCAGCCTTGCAGGTCAGCTCTGCTCTAAAATAACATGTATGCCCATCTCTGGGCATGGCATCCGAGGGAAAATATTTTGATCGTCGTTCTCCGAGCGTGGCTGGTGGGATGACACAAAGCAGTTGGATCACGATAGAGTTTGGGGACAAACACAGCTAGTGTTCCTGTGAGAGAAGCAGACTATAGTCAACTGAGTAAGCAAGAAACGAGTGCGAGCGAGAAAACTACATAGCATATGTGGGGGAGAAAAACAAAACAGTGACTCTCTTTCTACTGCCAGAATATTTAAAAACAAACAAACAAGAAAGCAAAGCAAAGCACGCCTTGTGATGAAGGGAACCTGTGGGTTTTGCTTACTACGCCTGAGAGCGTGTGAGGATCTTCTCTTGGCAGAGCATCCTTGGGGAGGTTGAACTGTCTGTTCTCTGGGACCGTGTCGTGGGCGGTGCTGGACCTCACAAGGCCACACGTGGGTTGGCCACAGAGGCCCTTGAGACCTCCGTATTGATTGTCTCTGAAGCTTTCTGTGTTGTAAGGATTCAGGCACAGCTAGATTTATGGAGACGTCTTCCTTTGCAGATGTTGGTATTTCATCACTCAGTGCAGTCCTGTTGTCTTCTGTGGGCTGGTGACATGTTGTCAGCGTGGGCCCCGGTGCAGCTGTGTGGTCTCATTTCCTACTCAAATTGTGATCTGGAGGCACTCCTGACCTGAGCCAGCCCCGGATGTTGTTATTGTCTTTCTCTGGCCCATCTACTGCAACTTGGATTAGGAGGGAGCCTTTGCTGAAATCTCCTTGTCCTCTCTGGAAAATGTGAGTTTGACCGGTAGTGTGAAGATGAAGGGATTTTCCTCTCGTGTTGCTCAAGGTCTGGTTGCTTCTTTGATGGAGCAATCTGTTCTTCTAGGGGCCTGCAGAGACTCCAGGTAAAGCGAACCAGGAACGAGCATCTTTAGCTCCTGTGCACTGCAGAGCGAGAAGTGTGGTGAGGCTGGGGAGGGAATGCGCCAGAAGGACACAAGTTCTTACCAGACGCATGTTTTAGGGTTGATGGTAATGAAACAAGTGCATCATCATTCTCTCTTAACAGTTAGTCATGGCTGGGGTATTTCTCATAAAGACCCCACGAATAACAATTACTGAGGGAAATTCAGAGGGCTTCATGAATTTGTGAGGTTTTCACCGTATTAGTTGAGATAGATACAGTTTTCACAAGAAAATGGTGTGCTGTTTATTCCCTTTCTTAAAAAAAGAGTGTTGCTTGAAAGACTGAGTACACAGCATCTCTAACATGACACTCGTTGCTTCTTACCAAGCATGGGTGCCCTGGGTCCCTCCTCTACTGACGATGTCTGCAGCAGAGCCCCCGAGGAGGAACTTCCTGGTGGTGGAAGGAAGGATCTTGTGCCGAGTCCAGAATAAACAGAGTATTTCTTAACTTTTGAAAGGAATGCGAGCAGATGCCACGGAAATGAAAGATCCCGTTTAACACGGATTCGGCAACCTTGATCTATTTATTTATTTTATAAAAAATTGAAATGTGGGAAAACATCTAAGATGTCTCGCAGAGGGTTTTTGGAAAGCCTGCGTTTCCCACACACTCTGGTCTGTGCAGTGCCTTTGTAGGTGGTGTGTGGTTTGTGTCAATCAGTCAGGTGCTGATGGTGATAGAGCCGCGTTCAGCCTCTGAACCCGGCGCCGAGTGCGTCGGTCTTTGCCAACACGTTTGTACAAGCTGAGGGAGCTGCACGCTTGTAGCCACAGTTTTTGGCCGTCTCCAGAGTACCTTTTTGTCGCTCAGGAGAAGGGAGAATACCAGTTCTGCAGCAACCTCAGATGGTGCTGCGATGAGCCCTTCCTTTGCCTTGATAGCTATTTAACCGTCTCGTCTTTTCCCCAGCAGACTAAGCAGCAGCACAGTTTGGCTGTTTTAATTAATTTTATGCAGGAAGCACGAGCTGAATGTCCCAGCATCTCCTGGTTCTCACTCTGGTTGAAGGGGGCACCCCTTGTTCCTGCTATTCTTCCAGTCACAATCCTTTCGAGGAAAATATGACGCTTTTTGTGGGACTGGGTACGGGTTTGGTGATGAAGTTTTAGGGAGTCAGTGCAGCATCCTCAGTGGATGCGGATTGGGGCAGCTGTTAATCCGAGTGAACAAAAGGATTAAAAAAACTACGAGCATCGTTGGGGCGATTTGTGCCTGTGGCCTTTTGAGCTCTTCCTGTTATGACTACTTGCTCTTGCAGCTTTTCTGAACCCACCACCAAGAAAGCATCAGAAGAAAGTGAAACTCCTGTGTCAGCCCAGTCGTGTCAGCGTGTGATAATGGTGCCAAGCACTCTCAGGACCGTATGCCTTCTTCAAGTTGTTTGTTGAAAAGGTGTTGGGTTTGTTTTGGTGTTTTGGGTTTTTTTTGTTTTAATTTTTTGTTTTGTTTTTTTTTTTTTTCCAAACTGCTGCATATCTATTAGTGTGGTCCTAGGACAACTTGCAGAGCAACTCCTGCCAAGTATTGAACAGCCCTAAGAGTCACTAAAACTTGAAATGAGAAGCAAAGGCACTCAGCAATTCTCAGAAACACTCAGGACCTTCCAGGATAGAGCAATTTAAAAAAGAAAAAAAAAAAAAAGGAAAAAAAAAAAAGGAGAAAAAAAACCACACAACAAAAAAACATGAGATGTAGTTATGCAAATTATGACCTTTAAATGCATTTTATATTTGGATTGAAGTTGCTAACGCATTCTTTCCAAGTTCTGTTTTTCTAGCGCGATTCTGCTTCGGGTGCTTCTCTTTGTATTGATGGAGCAGAGCGGTGCCGGGAGCGCGGGACACGGTGACTGGGAAGTGAAGCCACCATGCTCCGGGATGGGCAGTGCGTGGGTTAGAAAAGCCTAAATGGGTAGATTTTTAATTTCTCTGGAGGGTCTGAGCACGTTAACTAGATGACAGATTCCTCATTAGCTAGATGGATTAAAATTTGTATCGTGGCTGATGCCTATCCTGACTAATATGTGTAAGTAACAGCTCGTTCTACTAGAGCTATTGGACGTGGCTTGGGTGGAGGAGAGGAATTGGCTTCTGCGGAGGATATTTGCAGAAAGTCACATTTCCACCATATGTTAGCAGGAGTCTCTTTGGATGCAGGTTTTGGATGGAGTCCTCTGTGTTGCTGTAATCTGGTTTGTCCTTTTCCTACCACTAGTTCTGAATCATACCAACTACTTGGACTCTACTGCTTGTTTCCTGAAGGACAGTGGGAACATTTCTGCTGGCTCAGCTGCCTTTCGCCTCTTACTTCATCTCAATGAAGGAGGAAGGTCTCTGGGATGGAAAGAGAAATTTCCTATCAGTCAGCAGCAGTGAGAAAGGCTGCAAAAAAATCTGAAAATTCTACCAAATTTGAAAAATAAAATAAAATGGAAGATACCAGGAACATCATCTATCCTGATTTAGGTCTGGCTTGTGACAAATCGTTATGTAGAAAGGGTGATGTCCTTTTAATTTTGAATAGCTTTGCAGTGAATAATCAGACAATAATCCGATTCCTGAGTGGATGAACGATAAGGGTGAGGGCCAAGTAAATTTTTCCCCTCCCCTGCATTTGGGAAAAGGAGAAGAGGGGTCATGGCGAGACAGCTGCCTTCTGAAGCTCAAAGCAGCATCCTTCTCTGTGCCACAAGCATACGGAATGTTTCCAAATGGATATTTACAACATAAATATGTTCAGGATGTGGGTAGCGAGAGAAGTGTGGGAATAGACGCGAAGGTGCATGGGAGTGGGGATGCGAAGGGGGAGGTGTGAAGAGAGCCAGGAGAGTGTGATGCACATTTTGCAGATAACTTCTCTTCGGGTACCTCCTTCCAAAGCCTGGGTACAGACTTTCCTGCTCCTACCAGCGTGTCCTGGGGCTTTATGTTCACTGCAAAGAAGTTCTCCCACCCGTCTCTGCTGACGTCACCGGTTTGTTATTTCCAAACTGGTTTATTTTCAGGGAACAGCAGCTGATAATAAGCCTGCATTGGTTAAGTAGCTTCATTTGTAGTTTGATTGGTGGTGGTGGGCATTTCTTACAGTATTTCCCAGGCACCGAGTGGAACCGACATTTCACTGGCACTTAATAAAGCAGCGCCGGGCACTCCTCGATAATATAACCCTTATGCCAGCCCGGTTGCGAAACCCACGAGCCCCACAGGTGGTAGTAGACAACTAAACTTGGTGTTGCTGCTTGTTTTACTCTTGTCTCAGATGACTAGGCAGCGTTTCTGCGATTTTAAGGCAGCGTGTTATTGCAGTATCTGGGGTGAAATGACCACTTACAGATACAGAGGTGACAACCTGACTCCCTTTGGCTGTTGAGCATCGGTGGCCTGGGGAGGCCGATGGTGTGGGGCACCTGCAGCACACCAAGCTGAGTACCAGAAATGAGCATCTGGCCCTCTCTTCTCATTGTTTTTTTTCTTCTTTTTTGAACATCTGCTTGCCCGATTGTATTGTTTGTTGGGGTGATTTTTTTTTTGATTTTTTTTTTTTCCTGTGGCTCTCTTAATTTGTGGTGAATGTGTATTTAATGTCAGTAAGATGTTAGCTTCTGTCTACTTTTTCAGCAAGCATTCCAGTAATTACTGGAGTACCTTTGAATGCTACAGCTGCTATTTCTAAGTTAAGGAATCACATTTTCCAAGCATTTATAACTGAATTCACATGGGTAAAACTTGGCATTCAGATTGCCGGCCCACATATCTTATTTTGTCTTGATCCTCTAAGTTAGCATATCAGCTTTGTGTTTGGTTAAAATGGTGAAAATGGCTTCTTGCTGCGTTGGGTGGGCTTGTGGTATTGTTGTTTTATGAACTTGTTTTAATATAAAAAAAAAAAAAATTACATTGGTTTGGGCCCTGAAATTATTTCTTTGTATTTATTACTGTGGGCTGGTGTCTTGTTTTTTAATTCCCCCCCTCCCCCCTTTTTATTACTATGAAGCAGTCGCCATTATTTTAACATTAGTAGTTGGTACATCTCTGAGGAGCTTCTCAGAACGTGGTTTGATCCTTTCTCTGCTGATGTCAGGCAGTCTCTTTGTGCCAAAGGGTGCTGGCTACGGCCAGGCTTCCTCACGTGCCCTCGGCAACGTTCATTGGCTTTTCAAAGCGCTCCTGCAGAATGAGGCAACCAGTTCTTACTGATTTTAGAAATTCAAAAGACAACCACCATGATTTTTAAATTCACTTTATCTTTTCATCACAGATAACAACATTAGATCCGCAGGGTTGCGATGACCCGTAGATTGGCTGCACCGTTTGCTTTGCATTATTTGAATGCTGGGTGGTTTTGAGGATGTCCCAACACCGTCACCACAGCTCCAGCCCTGTGGCTGGCTCTGTAGCATTGACTCTCTCTCTCTCCCCATCTCTTTTTTTTCTTCTTTTTTTTTTTTTTTCTTTCGAGCTGTGAAGTCTGGTCCAGAGGAAGTGTGATTTTTGCATTTCCCTGCCCAGAGAGGAATTTTTAAAATTTTCAAAACTGTTTTCTGGCACTTACAAGTTGAAATCTAACAAGGTAGGGGGATGGGGGGGAAGGAAGAGATCTGAAATTTGACCTCCAAATATACTTGGTAGATGTGATGATAGTTACAGAGCTTTTCTTTGGAGGAAATAAGGTACAATGTGTGGTTTATTTCTGTGGGCAGGTATGCTAAATGTAGGGCAGAGGAGTTGAACAATAAAAACTAAATTGATGGATCTGGTAGAGCTAAGTACTTAAGTAAATTATGCTATTTAGTAACACAAATTTTGTGAAAAAACCTCAGTCTTCCAATAGAAGTCTGACAATGCAGCCAGACTTAATTAACTACCAGTATTAAATTATGTCATTGTTATCAGCAATAGTTTTACGCACATTTTACTATTTGAGCTGCCTAACTCTTCTTTGCGGTAAATGTCCCTTTAATGGGACACGTAAAATGATGTTTCCCGTGTAGTTATGCTTTCATGACATATATTCAGGAGAAAACCATACCCAGACTTGGAGGATAGACACTGGACTTTGTCCTGAACTCAGGTTCGCTTTCTAAGCTGCTGCTGTCTGTAGGCTCTGCCGTACTTGGTGCTTCCCTGGGATGCAGGTACGGGTGCCCGAGCTCGGAGGAGCACCCGTTTCTTGCCCAGGGACATGTGCGGTCGGTGCTGACAATGACTGTCCCGTCAGCTTTCTGCAGGGGCAGCACGGGCAGAAAACGACCCAAACCACCCGTGGGTGCGTGATCGGGTGGGCTCCCCCGCACCACACCGCCCTCTCACCCCGGCGCTGGGTCCTGCGGGGAGAGCATCCAGACAGGACTGTGGATTTTGGCTCAGCGGCATTTCAAGAATCGCTTAAACGCGAGGAATTCATAACTTTGGAATTCGGCAAATTTGCACAACTCCGTGCGTCCGTCGCTCCGTCGGCCCCGCGATGGCTTTCTGCCTTCCTCACCCCGTGCATCTCGGGCTAAAGAATCTTGTGATTAACGACCCAACCGGTTGGCTTGTGCTCACCGGCGCCTTATCAGCAGCCCCGCGAGATCCGCCGCGGCGCAGGGAACGTGCCGGCGAGGGAACGGCAGCGCTGGGCGAGCTCGGGCCCGGCCGGGGCGGCTGCTCTGTGGTTTGTTGTGTCTGGTTTGGTTCCTACTTTTTAAGTTGCAGTTGCATTTGGTCATTCGAAGCTTGTTTTCCTAGTCTGGCCAAGCCAGCAGGATCCCCGTGCGCTGCAGGGGAACATAAAACATCAGCCTTTAAGCTGGAGTGCTCAGCAGATAAGGATTTTAAGACTCTTGCATCATGCGCTGTGTCTTATGGGCTTACTTAGTATACTCCATTTGATTTAATTTAGATATTGAATAAGGAGAAACACTTTAATAGCCAGAAAAAGTACCGTATGTCATAGTGCCTCTTCTTTTCCCCATTGCCTTTAAAACAAGATGGCTGGGAGGGCTGACTTAAGCTGCAATTACGTTCATTTAATTGTGGGAAGTAACAGGGTGTTTTCAAACTCCTTAAAAGTGCTGTTACGCCTTATCTGTACGATGAAGTGTTTCGAAAAGCCAACGAGAATTCATTGAGCTTTTGTTGTGTTTCTGCTTTTCCCTGACTGAACGTAAAGAATAACTTTTCAACCGTTGCAAAGATTAGGAAATGGGCAAAATTAGCGGATTATTTCATTCGAGTGGCTTGAGGAGGGCAGGAAAAGTCAGTAGGTGGCTCTGCCAGCGGTCTCCCCCTTCTCTTCCCCATCGTATAAATACAAATAAAAATCGTAACCGGGTCTCTACCAACATTTGCTTGCCTGCTGCTAGGTAGCCATTTATCTTGCTCCAAGGTTTGGTTTGCTCCTTGTTTGTGTTGGCAGGGTTGAGGATGGCTGGGGAGCAGGAGGTGCTGCTGTTGGATGGCGTTCCCGGGAGATAAGGAGGACCTCAGGGGATGCGGTTTCCGAGGCGTGGGGTGGCCGCTCTGCCTGCCTGGGGGGTCGGCCTCGGTGGTTGTGAGGTTGTCACCAGTCGCAGGAGGCTGTGACACGGGGGCTGCTGTCTCTGCACGGTGCAGATTGCAAGGATAAGAAGTGGCAACCCTGCCACGGAATATTTTACTGTAGCAGTAAATGAGGAGCTGGCAGGAGAAATGAAATAGTTGCAAGTCGTAAAGGCAGAGGGTTCAGGAGTTTTGAGGTGGGGTTGGGATTGTTTACAGAGATCCTTCGACCGGCCAAGGCGCGCGGACTGGGTTTCATTGCTGACAAGGGCTTGTGCACCTTTTATTAAACACCACAGAAAGTGTATGTGGATTCTAATAAATTTGCATTCATTTATTATTTATGTATTTGCATTTATTATTTCATATAGTGTATAGTTATATGGTATGTATTATATAATGTATATTTGCATTTATTTATTATTTATAGGTAACCTTTCATTTGAGGCTATTAATCACTGCATGAGTCTGCACCACCCTGGAATAATCACAGTTGGGCATTCTCTCTTCAGTCAGTGAGAGCCCGAAGGATCTTCAGAGTGGGTGAAAATCATTCCAGACGTAGGTTTAAAAAAAGAAAGAGGGGGGGAAAAAAAAAAAAAGCAAAGCAAAAGAAAAGCAGGCCTCCCAAAAGCTGTGGTGGAACCCGGTATTAGCAAATGCTTCTAGGAAGTTTGACTGAGAGCCATATGGCAATGTGGGGAGTATTATCCATCGCTCCAAAAGTTGGTCTCTGAATCAGCCTATTGACTTCAGCAGCACTTAATCATGTGTTTTAGTTCTTCTTTGAAAAGGCTTACATTCCTGAATCATGTCCTCTGATTTTAACCACTAGACGGTACTTTGTTTTGTGGTAGCAGACAAGTTCAGTCAGATTTCTGTGACTAAGTTTGCAAGTTTTGACTGCTTCACTAGCAAAGTATGCTGATGAATATTCCTCTTCTTATCAAAATCCAAGCATTTGCTGCCGTCCTTGAATTTTAGGGTGAAACTTCCTGGGGTGGAGTTGGTGGGATGCTGCAGCATCTCCCGAGCGTTGTGGATGCTGTGGTGAAAATCGACAGGGATGGAAACAGCGGTCTCAAAATACTGCCCTGAATTCTGCTTTCAAAAGCTCTGAGTGCTGGTGATTGAACCCATGTATTAAACCAAGAACCAGTCGTGCTGGTTCAAATTGGAGTTGTATTTAGATGCTGAAGGACATGCTGGAGCCTCACGTGTGGTTCTGCTGTGCCAGGGATGATTTGGACTCTCTGTTCAATCAAAGAAAACGATGGGTTTCTGTGTCTTTTTGGGATGTACTTGTTCATGTCCATGGCATCCACAAGCCCTCCCTGCCCTGGTGTTATCGCACAGGTAGAGTCGCCAGGTACCAGCCGTGGGTTTTGAGGAGGCAGGACACGGGTGTCGAAGGGTCCAGGTGGGCTTTGGTCACAGCATCCAAGATGCAGAGGACGTGCGTCCCCCTCCCCACTGAGGGAGTTCCCGCGGATTTCTGCTCCAGTCTGCCCCTTATTAAAAGGAAACTCCAGTCCTACGCCTGTGCTGCTACCTGATTTGGCACAGAGAGGGGGAAAAAAATCCTATCCCAGCCCATTCCTAGGGAGGGGGTGCTAAGGGCTTTGCTTTCATCCCTAAGAATCGTTATATTTCAGCAGAATTTATCTCACCTTTCTGTGTTTTTACAGCTAAAGCAGTTTTTACTTCCCGACTTTCAACATCTGGAATTCGGTTTCAGTTTATTAAAAAAAAAAAATTCAAAATCCGCAGTCTGGATGAAACACCAATGCCTTTGTATTTGCCCACAAATTTTCGCTTTAATTTTGTATCCTTGGCAAATTCCAGAAGTCCCAACTAGTGGCATGTTCAGTAGCTGCTGTTTTCTGCTGCATCGTAGTCTTAACCAGGGTGGGTTTTTTTGATTATTTTTCCTGTTAGACACTTTTCTAATTGGGGATAATACCAAAATGATTAATCAAATTAAGCATGAGAGCGAAGTGGCTGATGCACAAAGCTGTGTATAGCTGCTGTCTTCTGCAGTGAGGTTGTCTCCCTGTAGCAGAAGTTGCTTAATGACCCTCTTAGGCTCTATTTTTTATTTTTTTTTTTAATTTTAAATAAGGTAGTGTGTAGATCCCATTGACTTCAATTGTTCATTGGGATGCCTGACAGCCGGGAAATTAAGCTCCTTCTTTGTGACCGAGTTGAAGGCCAGATTTTCAAGGATTTTCAAATGCTTAGCACCCATAATTGGTGTTAGATTTTCTTTCTTTTTTTTTTTTTTCCTCTTTTTTTTTGGAAAAAGTTCAAGTCTTATTTGGACATCTAAATAAGGGTGAGAGATTATGATACTTGTAGCGACTGGTATTACTAGGGCATGATGAATTTTTTTTTTTTTTAAGAGGAGCCTGGCACATAATGAGCTAGTTACTGTCCGCATAAGAGTTTTGTTCTTCTGTATTTCTGCTTTGTTTGCAGACCCTGAGCATTTCTGCAAATGCTGCTCTTGGAAGAGAAACTTCCTTGCTTCTGCTTAATTTTCCTGTGTTTTCTGTAGTGATTATGGAGGGAATGGGCGGGGGAGCCAAACGAGTTGAGTAAATTAGACAACTGTTGGGAAAAAAAAAGGGGACATGTAAAAATCAAGTGTTCTACTTGCGTAATCTGTTTAACACCAGCGAGCCACGGAGCCTTGTGGGACACGGGAATAAAAGGAACATCTGTGCAGGCCACATGGCATGCTCCGGAGGAGCCCTCTGTCCCAAGCAGCTCTACTCTATTTGCAAATAAAAGCCCCAACCAATATCAAAAAGTTGAGGTGAATCCCAGCTGAAAGAGGAGAACAAATGTTACCGCTCAGTGCGGTGAAGTTCCCCTTGCAGGCAGCCTTCGTGGGCTTTTTAAGGATGCTTTGGGCATCTGTTTCTAATGGCAATTTATTTAAAAAGAAAAAAAGAAAGAAAAATATAAAAGGAAAAGGTTATTTTGGAAAAATTGTGTCTGTATGGAAAGATTTTAGGGCATTGCTGAGCATCTCAAGCTACAATCAAATACAGGTGTATGAGGTAGAAATAAGAATAGGGATGGTAGACATTTTTTTGGGGGGAGGGGGTATGTGTTTATTTGCTTATTTTTTATTTTGAGGAGTGGTTATTGTTGATTTTATTTTGGATGGGTGTTGTGGGTGGTTTGGTTTTTTTTGGTGTTTTTTTTTTTGTGTTTTGGGGTTTTTTTGTTTGTTTTGTTTCGTTTTGTTTTTTTTCCTTCTCACCTGGCTATAGACATCCGGAGATCCCAAGGCTTTCCAGGCTGATCTTACTCCTCTTATTTTGCTGCTGGTGGTGCTGGCTGGTAAACAGCTCCATGGTTAGACAAGACCCTGGGGAGCTGCAGCTGCTCCAGCCCAGCTCCCTCTGGACACTTGCTGGAGGGGGAGGATAAACAAGGCAGCAGTAGGTTTTATTTCCACTCGCAACCTGTTAAGAGTGCAGTTAATTCTTGCAAAGATGCATCTAGTTTGGGGCTTTGTATTTTCTAGGCAGACTGTCTTGTTTTGAACAGAGTCATATATCAACAAGCTGGGTAGTCTGTATCAAGAAGGTACATATTTCTTAATGTGTAAATAGGAAAGGATGGCGTTCCTTCTTTATTCCAACGTACCCAGGGTGGCAATAACGCTTTTGAAATCCCTGCGAAACAGATTGTATATGGCAAAATTAATGTCTCAACTCTCCAAGTATTTTCCCTAAAATATTTGAATTTTTTGCATTTATTATGCCGCTTGTTTTAAGCAGCGAACGATATCAGCCGTACATTCAAAGCTTAATTGGCGGAACACAGATTTATTCTAATTTAAAACAATCGCTTAAAACCATTTTTGTATATATGTATACATGGGCACAACTTTTCATGCAGTTGTCTGTTTTGGAGCTGTCTCTTAGGCACTGTTGTACAAATTGGACCTGTTTTCTCTTGTACAACATGGTTGTGAGAAATCGTTAGATAAAACAGTATTTGGTAGTTTCGTTGCCGTCAGTAAAGAACCTAATGTGAGCGGGGCATAAAATGACTGAAGTTCTGCCTTTGGTCAGGCTTTAAAATGCATTTTGCCACATGCAGTCCTGAAGTGTACGTGTGTGTGTGTGTGTATATGTTGGTGAAAGCTGCTTTAACGAAAACCTGGACAAATAACAAAATAATGTGTCCGTCAGCAATTTGGCTGCAGGATGGTGACGGAAGAGCAGCAGCAGAGCTGCAGCCGTGTGCTCATCTCTGTCACCCGCCCCAGGCGGGACTTGGGTATCTGGAAATGCTTTGGGTGGCTTTCCTCTTTTTTCGGTCATGTTGGTCATTGGTTGTTATTTCCTCAGCTCCTTCCTGTCGTTTTGTAAGGACTTCTGCTTTGCCACCCATTTTCTTCTTGAAACAGGGCTTTGTTAGGATGCCGTGTCTCCCGATAGCCACCGCGTGGTTTGCAGATTTGGGGGGGGTTTGCTGCAGTGGTGAGGGTCAGGGTGGCATTTCCAGCCTGCGCCACCAAAGCACTGCTGGACGTGACTCACTGTGCTGTTCCTTAGGTCACAGCATAAACTCTTGACGACTCTTTTAATTTGCATCAAGTGCTGCAGCCAGTTTTGTAGTTTGAGGTGTGAAACGATGCTCTCGGTTGCTTCAAAAGCCTCAGGAGCAGCCAGACCCCAGGGTGGAGATGCACAAACATGGTGAGGGTGGTGGTAGGACTGACCTCACGCTGATGAAGTCCATGGTGGTCTGCCAGATCATCTGAGCTGTGCACCTCTGCCTTTGAGATTTAAATCATGGAATATTAAAACTTGTCTTTCAAATCTGTTCAATATTACAAAGATTAATTTTTGTTGGGGGCAGATTAATAGGTTTCCTATTCTGATTAATACAGTGATAATAAAAACGTTGTGATAGCTGGAATTAATGAAGCCCAGATTCCTGTTTCAAGGTTTGATTGACTTTGTGCTTCAGTTATGCTAAAGTTACTGCTTCTCATCGCCCTTTTATTTATCTGTAGCCTTCAGTGAATCTGTATGGGAGCAAGGCGGCGCAGGAGGTCTGTGTTGGAGGTCACATCAAAGAATCTGTTGTGGGAGAAGCTGCGTTCAGGAGTGGTCAAGAGTTTTGCTTATGTCGCACCGTTCTTAGAGTTTCTCTGTCTTTAAGCCAGCAGGCTATTTTTGTGAAAGTTGTAGAAGAGGAGTGTCCAACTCAAATGTGTGGGCGCATCATTAAAAGCTTCAATTTGTCAATGCCAGATCGAACTCAAGTGTGTGGGAAGATCATTAAAGGCTTCAGTTTATCAGAACCAATCTATTATCTGTTCCTTTTCCTCCTCCACCCTTCCCCTCAGCACTACGTGTGGTTTCCCCAGGCTCTCCAGCGTTGAGGTCCATGGAAGTGCCTGAGCTGCCTCCAGGCCATGCTGGGCTCCCTCCTGGCACGGCTCAGCCTGGAGCTGGCCGTGTGCCGGTGAGTCAGCTGGCTGTTGGAGACAGCTGATCAAATGATTTTGAAGGCCTCTAGTGGTGCAAGCCCTAGACTTAATGCCGTGAGAATTCACTTATTTGGGAGCTCTCTGCTCCCGTTAATCCCAGAGGATTCAGAAGATGCAGGTGGGGCTGAGTACAGAAAGTACCTGGTGATCACGTAAGCTTTGTTCCCTTGAGAAACCTGGCTGAAGAAATACTGCTGTCTTGTGGAGTATTTTGTTGAGGTCAGTTTTTGATGGTGTAAGAAACACACGTTTTCCCAGGTGCACCATCGAGAGTTCAGGCCAGGCTGGGGTGGGACCGATTCTGTTTCTTGTCCCTTGAGTAGAAGCTCTCCCAGCTCTGTTGGCACAAAGGTGCTGAGATATCCCTTATGCTTGAGGAGGAATGTGAAGGAGAAGAGCGATCTGGAGGTGAGGACCGTGCTAAGAAGTCTCAAAAGATCATGAAATCTTTTGGGCAAGCGTTAACCAAGACGAGTCTCAATTCCTCATCTTCCAAACAAGGCTAATGACACTGTTCTGCCCTGTGGACGTATCAGGGATAAAGATTATTAAGCGGTTGTGTGGTGCAGCAGGTCAGCTGGAGAACTCCTGCCCCAACACGCGTAGCTGCAGCTCTCTGCTCGGCTCCGTAGCCATCTGCATATCTGTCATCAAGCACAGCAATAAAACGAGCCTTGGATGTGTGTTTCTGACACTGCTCAGTTGCTTCTCTCAAGTGCTCTGCTTCCTCATGAATAAAACACAACTGATGCAAGATGCAGGTCACTTTTGGTTTGCAGGTATTTCAGAGGCTCTGAGAAAGAAGTCATGTTTAGCATAAATGCTGTTTAAAAAACCCTTTGGATCTATTTTTATTGTGTAGCACAGTTTTATAATAGGGTCACATAATCCCTATATTTAGATTCCTGAACTCCTTGTGATCATCTTTGAGCCGTTGCATTGCATTCAGCAAGGAATGGGAGAAAGCCCCAGGGCCAGACAAGTACCTGTTTTTTGTCTTATGAAATTTCAGGCAGTCGTTGCTAAGACAGAAGCTTCCAGATGTTCCTCAGGAAGGCTGCGGTGGGCTGCCAAAATAATTAACTCCTCGAGGTTAATTTGGAGGTGGCAGCTCTTGCCACTGCCAGAGCGCCGGTAGACGCGGAAAGGCTGGGAAAAGCCACCACCTTGGAGCTGCTGTGGGAGGGAGCGGAATGAAGAGGTCAGAAGCACCACACGTCATTTTTGCTTTCATTTTGTTTTTTCCTACTCCAGTCCCTCGGGATGTTTTTATCTGTTGCAAAGTTTGTTTTCTCCTCCAAGATTTATGGCTGGAGGTGCCTGTTGTGTAGTGATCCGGGGAGCCAGAGGCTCTGCCGGGTGTTGGTGCATCTGTTTGGGCAGCGAGTGCCCTTCCCCAGTTTGGGCAGGCACTGGAGCTGCTGTTTAAATCCCGTGTGGTTTCGTGGGTGTGATGCAGAACAGCCCTGGGTACACCTCTGTTCATATTTCTGAATAGTTTTTACTCCGGGTGGATACTCTGTCAGTGAAGAAATCACGCATCTTATTTTAAAATGCCCTCATGAGTAAAATGGATGTTTCATTGTGCAGTGAGCAGCTTCCTCTGAGCTAAGCTTAAACTCAATCAGTGATACTAATAGCTGGGGAAAAAAACCCATACTAATTGGTGTTTCTTAACTGATATTTGCAAATTCTGCCTTTTCGCCTTGAACATCAAATAGTTTTTATATGTGTTTTTCCTTATCTCAGAGGAAAGATTATTGCCAACAAGAGATTCTACGTTTTGTTAAGGTTTTATCAGGATGCGGCGAGTGAAGGCAGAGAGTAAATATTTCAGAAATTTGGAGACTGTTATGTTTTGATAATGTAAAGTGGGTTAAAGTATCTGAATGTTGTGCACAGCGCAGTGTTTTTGAGCAGAATATGGATTTGGATGGTGACACATCTTGGTATTTAGAAGGAACACAAGCTTGCCTGTCAGAGGAGCACGTTACAAATGTGAAATAAGTGTGTCTGCAAAAACCTGTCTTAATACTGTTTCAGTTTTATTTAAAGCCAAATAAAGTCTGCTGTGCGATAATGTTTGATATGTAGAAATACTCCCGTAAATGCTCTCCCCACCTCCAGCATTTATAAGCACCTTTCATATCAAAGCCTTTGAAAAATAATTCTAACTGAGTGAAGTTTTAAAACATGTTTTTGTCTTTCAGTCTCCTGAGAACGTTTTTTTCTGAGTGACTCCGGCTTCCAGACACATTTGCCATGATAAGGGTTTCGATCCTTTCCCATATTTGCCCTGAGTCATGAGTGGATATGTGTGATGCCTGCGAGTAAAACTGGTGAGTCGTCAAGCCTGAGTTTGTAGTAACTCTCACTTCTTCTTTCTTACAATTTCTCTTTCTCTCACCCTTTTCTCCTCTTCTTAATGTGGTGGGATTTGGGTTGGGTTTTTTTTTTTTTTTGTATTGTCTGTGCTTAAAAGCAGTCACCACTATTTAAAAAAAAATAAAATGTCTTTTCATAAATAACGATGGTACCAAATATTATCAATACAGAGAAAAATACTTCTTTCCTTCCTTTCTTCCCTCAAAATTCCTGAGCTGTCAGATCTTTGGTGGTGAAACTGGAGTTCCATGATGCAGGTGAAGCTACTGCCTGAAACTGGATCCTTGCAGATAGGGTCTAAACATGCTTATGTGGGCGATTCCTGTCGTGATTAAATATGGATATGGAGATGTCTCCTCTCCATCGTCTGTCACATGATGGACTCTCAGAGGAGCCATTGCCAACAAATAATTAGTTCCACTGTTTGCTGCACTTGCATCCCAGTGACAAAATGGTGTCACTGGTACGCAGGAGAGCTGTCTCGTCGCACGTGCTTGCCCCGCTCAGCGTGGCGTTGGTGCTGCGATGCTCATCCTGGAGGAACCTGGGGACAAAGTCTTTAACCCGCACAGGTGGCCACCCAGATGGGTGGTGGTTGTGCCTTTCCTAGTTATCCCTGTCCCCCAGCAGCCTGGCATGGGAAGCCTTCCCGTGACCTCTCCTCTTTATCCGCCTGCTCCCAGTTGCCTCTCTTAATAACCGAGACTGAAGACTGAGGTTGGGAAAACAAGAGTCATCTGATTCTACAGGAGGGATTGGAAGGTCTGTATGAGAAATCTTTCAAAACTAGGAAATCTGCATAATTAAATTGTGTAGGAAATGGGAGCACAAATTGTTTTTTAAAAGAAATCTGGGCTTCTGTTATATATTTAATATCCCTCTGTGTGTTAGAAAGTGCATTTCAATTCAAAGATTATAAACCGCAAGAAATTCTCACATCAGTGAATTGTGATTTTTTTTTTTTTTAAAGTTTCCATTTTTTTTTTTCTTTCTTTCTTTTTTTTTTTTTTTTCCAGAGGTAGCATAATTACCATGTCATTTAGCAAAGATTATAATAGCTGTTCAGTTTTTACCGACTGGTGTAGTAAACAGTTGAATAAACCCATATGGCAGCTCAAAGTGTGCGTGCAGGAGAGGGATTCTTACCATTTCCTTCCTGCCTGAATTACCAACCTCACTGATACAACTGAGATCCACAAACAGGGACCAATTCCAGGCTTCTCCAGTGATGCAAAAATTTCTCACCGCTCTGACACGTATGAATCAATTGGTTTTTAATCACAGTGGTTAGCTAGTTAATTATTTCTTTGTGCCTGTGAAGTATGCATGGGAAACTTGGGGTTATATTCAAGGTACGTGCCGCTATTTAAAGTAGTCAGTGCATTTGCTTAATACTTACTAAATAACTGTAAATAATATCTGGAGTCTGAATCTTGCTGTTGAAGTCGCTGATGAAGATCGAGGTCCTTCAAAGGCTGCTGTGGGTTAAATTGCATCGTCACTGGGTGTTGTGATAGCTCTGTGGCACTGCCTGTAATGAGACTGCGTCTGGTCTCAGCGGTGGCGAATGGAAGGACCAGGGTGTTTTGAAGCGTCCTCTGGAAATAACCAGCTTCAGTTACGGAGATCTGGAGCTGTGGCTGGCCGCCATCCAGAGTAAAGACAAAGTGTTTTGAGTAGCGTGCCCTCTGGATAGCTTCGGTATTGAAAAATAAAAGCAACGAAAAGAAGGATTGTTAACTCTCTCCAAATGCTGGCTTGAACAAAGAAAAAGACTGGTACTGTTCCTCCTAAAATTCACTTACTTGCAGTTATCTTAAAATTTTCATGTCGCATAATAGCTTTAAAACACCTTCTGAATGCGTTAGACTCTCTAGGTGCTTTGAAAACACTGCAAAATAATAATATGAAATGACCAAGCCTTGAGCAGTCCCACTGGAAAGGAGCAGTTGGCCAAAACTGGTGCTTGTGTTCATCTTAACCCTGATGTACGACCAGCCCTCCACCATAATTCTATCAAGAGATGGTAAGTTGCCTAGCAATGTGCTGACTGCAGAGGGTACGTGTTGAGCTAATTCAGTTTTTGTTCTCGTTTTCCTTGAGAGTTCAGCTTAAAGGAGCGATCCTTTCTCCGGCTGCAGCAAGAGCCACTTCTCGGCGGTCTCTCTTGTTCCCCACTCGAGCGTCCCTGGTGATGTCAGGAATTCATTCACCGCCGTACGTGTTTTAGAAGTTTCCAGCTTATTGAGTAACCAAATGTGGTTTCTGCTGATTGTGTTGGCTGAATACGTAGAGCCTTTCGAAGAGGTGAGGATTTTATTGAAAGCCGAGCGTTTAGTTGTATGCCATTTTATGGCAGGCAAAGGTCATCTAGGGTAAGCAGCCAGAACAGTGAATTGCCTCGTTGCAGCACCTCGGAAAATGAGACAGAAAGATACGGTAAAAAGGTTTTAACAAATTGCTCGTAGTTATACATTTTTAAAGTCGAGGAACTGGTGCTGTGTACCTTTTTAAATTGGAGATAACCATGCTTGTACGATAAATTGAGTTAAGAACAGAACAAATCAAAATAATGGGGTGGTAACTAAAAACCCGGTCGCGCAGAGAGTCGCCGGCATGGCGCGCTGCTGGAGGGGCTCAGCGCTGCCCATGTCGACCTAACGCTACGTTAGACACCTGCCGTGTCCCTGCATGGCCGGAGACATTCCCACCGGGCTTCACAGTGACCTTTTCGTGAAGGGATGCCCCTCTCCTGCCACAGTAGTCTCCTCTGGTGGATGAGCTCTTGGTTGCACAGAGGACTTTATCTGCCCCTGATGCTTTTTGTGACGGCCTGGAAGCAAAAGCCGAAGGGGTTTGTCCGTAGGTGTGGAGCAGAAGTGGGTTCCCCCAGGTTGACGGGTTGTGCTAATCCAGACACGTGTTGGTGGGATGGAGGCAGCAGGGCAGAGCTCCAAGAGCTGAGCCCGGCATCCCCCAGCAGAGCTGCGTGGCAGGAGAGGAGACAGCAGCCTGAGATGGCACTTCTGTCCTCACAGGATCTCGCTTGCTCCTTAAAGCATCGGTGGCTGCAGAAAGACTTTGTTTTTTCTGAAACTTTTCTGTCCGTGGAACTTTCTGTGTGGCGGCGGGGGGAGGAGAGAAGAAGTAATTTTAACAATTTAATATACTACATAATATGTTTTATAAGCCGGTGTGAATGCTCCTAAGTATTTTGGTCTTTTTTCATAACACAATGAACCTAATATTGGTAAAAATACAGATCTTAGCTGCCACCATAAAGAGAGGGTAGATTTAATAAACAGTTATGAATGTTGGCAGCTGCCTATCAGATTGTATAACATTGGCTATAGCACATGAAGACAGTGTCAACTTACATTTTATCTCAGAAGTATTTTCAAAGCATTTATTTTGCTTTCTCTTGAGTCCTTAACCTAATTCAAGTTATATAATTGGCGGAATATTTTTCCACACCGCTAATTGGCTGGGTGCCAGCGTGGAAACCATTGTCTGACTTGATGATGATCAGGAATTAACATGACATTTGCGTGGTGGTAATGGAATACATTAGTAATGTAATTCATGACTGTAAGAAAGAGACCATCATCTCCCACCTCTGATCAGCAGGAGGGGCTGGGAGGATGATGAAATGCTCCCAGCAGGCACCTCACAGCAGTGGCTGGCCAATCTCGATGTCAAATTTAGTTTTAAATTCTTCAGACAAAGCTGTAATGCTTACCAATTAATTACTACAAATGTCAATTAAAAATCTACCAAATAATGCAGCAAGATTAAATTTCAATTAAAAAAATTACATTTAACAAGGAAGATACAACATTATTTTAATGAATTCTGCTGAAGGTGACAGTGTATCTAGATATATTTATAACGTGTAGGTGGATCTAAATTCATCGGGTGATGTTACTCCATGTGCATATTAGTTTTGAAAATTATTTCCACTTTGGCTATGTCCTGGAGGAGATGGGGCATCAAGGGGCGTTTCTCGTCACCAGGAGAAAGGAGAATTTCACACCTTCTAAGAACAAAAATCTTCTCACACCTAAAATGAGGGCTTCTCTCCTGGCTGAATTAATGAGATTTTTTTTCATTGCTTTTTATTCATGAAACCCAATACAGAATTTTTGTTGCAGTAGTACAACAAGCCTTGACTTTGCTATGACTATAATGATTGCTTAGGACAATTTTTCAAGTAATCTGTTTTATCATACAAACAATATCTGTTATTCTGATAAATCACTTAAGAGGAAAAGATTATTTAATGTGAAGATGGAGAACTTTTAAGTCTTGAGCAGAGCTTTTGTCTGCACGGCTTCACCCTGGCTTGGTAGAAGTTTTGAATACATGATTAAAATCCTGTAGTTGAGACTTTAGATGTTTTAAGATATATTTTGAGCTAGGAGAGGCACAGCAGAGATGTCACGTAGCGTGATGAAGTTCTGAGTTTGCGCGGATCGCAAGCGTATGTCCGACAAACTCTTGTAAAATACCGACACTTTGGATACGGAGTGTTAATAGTGCAAAGTGGACTTTGTAACCAGAGTTTTGTATTGCAATAACTGGGTTTTTATTGGATTTTATTTATTCTTATGCTGCTGGAGGTGGAGAAGCTGGTGGTTTGGGAAGGCGTGAGAGCCTTCACTTGCCGGTGTGGCACAGGGACAGAGCTGGGGTGTGCACCCGGCTGTCCTGGTATTAAAGCATTCATGAGCCAAGGCTTCTAAATAGGATCTGAAAAATACTTTCTCAGCTTCCCAGATTTTTTTTTTTTTTTCCATGAGCTTTTATTATGTTTTCACACCTTCATGTCTAAAATAGGTAAGAGGGAAGACATAATTGAAGAAACAGATTTTATGTGTCAAGCCAGCATTGAGAAAAGTTCCTCTCGGGGACCAGAGGCTCCTTCTCCTTGGCACTGCTGTGTCTGGAGCCACTGAATTTCAGCAGGTTTTAACTTAAAATAAAATATAAAAAAATACAGTGTGCACGCAGAAAATCAGAAAAGCCAAGTAACTACTCGTGCTGATAAGCTTTTTAGTAGACGGGCTTTGCCAGCCCTGTGGTTACTGTTGAAGCTTTGCCCCTTGGTTGGTGAATGCAACGAGCTTGATCTCTGTCTTGCCGCTGCTCTTCTGATATCTCTGGGTATTGGTAACAGCTTTACAGGATGATTCCTGCTTTGTGCTATTATCTGATAAAACTATCATCAGCAGGAGATGGGAAGCAGCCTTTTTGCCCCATAAGGGCCTCAGGAAATGGATACTGTAGAAGTGTAAGAGCAGCTGAAATGTTTCCTCACCGATCCTCAAAGACAGCAAGGTGATGGAGAGAAAGGTAGAGCAAGGCAGACTCATTTCCTCACCAGCAGCCAGAAAGCTTTAAACAAGGAGACAGGGAAGGAAGAGTGGGAGCACATAACATCTTCCTGCCAGAAGATAATGGCATGAGGAGATTGTGGATTTGGGGCACCCACTGGTCAGACAATTAGGTGGCAGCTGGAGCTGCTGCTCTTAAAAACCCGTGTTCTGAGGGGCTTTCAGCTCTACACAGGACCAGTCATTTTCTGATTTGAGCCATGGGATGAAGCTCTTCTTCTGGTTATTGTTCAAGAAGTGGTGTATGTGGTACGGCAGGAACCAGGCACCTTCTGTATACCAAGTTCTGCCATGTTGGGGTGTCCCGTTGGAGCCTGTGCCCATCCAAGGCACTCATGGCATCTGGTCTCCTCATTGGGATGTCCTACATGCAGCTTCTGCCCATCTCGAGCACTTAAGTTGGTGTGTGGTCTCCTCCCAAGTTCTTACAGATGAAGATTTCTGCCTTTGGTAGGGAAATGCTTTTCTCTTTTGGTAATAGTTGCCCAAATATCTTGAAGGAAGAGTGTATTTGACTTTGGGGAAAAATATTTGTATCTCTTTGGGTTGCTTGGTTTGTTTTTTTCTTTAGTGTAGTGTTATGTCAGCTCTATCATGTTGAGGGAACAGTGGGCTGGGGAAGGAAACCTTAATAAGCTGCCCTCGTATTGCCAGTTTATTCCCAGCTTTCATCCATTGATTTACATCCCATCTGAAGTAAAAATACCTAGACTTCAGTAATTTTACTTTTGCTTATATCATTCTGGGGTGACCTGAGGAGATGTAAAAACTGTTCTTACTCTGACATTTGCATGAGCCACGAGGTAGGGTGAGAGGAGACAGATGCAGTGCAAAGTAAAAATGCAACAGGGTTTATGAAGTCTTTGTTGTACGATGGTTTATAATATTTCATCAAAAGCAAACATCTCCAGGCAGGGCTTATGAAATGGGAGACTGGAGAAAGCTGACTCAGCTGCTCCTGTCCTCTTCAGGCAGTCATGGGGTGGTGGGATTTTTACCAAGGTGAGGGGGCTGTGAGGGCCATCGTGCAGAGCATGTGTGTGGGGGGTGTCCTGAAGAGCTGCATCAGGAGGAGGACGTGGACTTAAAGTACTTGTGTAGGACAAAGTCATTATATTGTCATCGCGATAATGCTCCTGGGAGAAATAGCTTGAAATACTCTTTGTCTTCATTAATACTCCTTCCCAGCAGAGCCTTAAGAGATCATTCGCACTTGCAGATATACAAGGAAACCGAGTACGGAGTTGTTTGTCATGAAAATCCCATTTATATCCAGCGGCTGTAAAATCCCAGATGCTGAGCGGAGAGGGGAGGCTGCTCTGTCATCAGCCAGTTGAGGGGAGAGTTGACTATAAAACCGAGCTGTAATTCCCTCTTGACAGGGGTGTGGTGGTTGTGTCTTCAAACAACTTCAAGAATCTGCCCTGCCAAGCCTTTATGGATTTTCTTCTCACGAGCTAGGTGGTAGATAAGTCTGAGCATGAGGTAGATACAGGGGTAGATGTATGAAAGGAAGATCTTTGCTCTAGGAAAATACCCGCTATTGATTTTTGCAGCACGGTTCAGGGCTGTAGTGTAGAACGTCTGCAGAGTTTGGGGTCCTTTTCTTGCGAAGGAGGTGCCGTGGGCCTGGGGTGGCTCTTGACATCTCACAAGCATTGAGTATTCCCTCGAGTCCAGGGCAGCAGGATGTGACCCTGGCAGAAAGACAGACAGCATTTGAGGACTTGATGTGTATTGTTTTCAGTGGAGCCCTACTGGATCCAATAAAACTGCTGCCACCGCTGCTGGGAGCAGAAGTGACTACAGCTGAACGGGAGAGACAGAATTATCCGTTAAAAAAGCCAACGCCAAGCCCATTATTTTACTCTTGAAAAAACATCTTGTTTCCCGTCTTTTTTTTTTCCCGCATGGAGTGAATCTTTGGGATATTAATGTTCCGCTGTCATGTTTGTTTAACGTATTTTTTTGACAATGCCTTTTTAGGGTCAAAGCCTGAAGTTTTTCTCCCATGTGTTTCAGCTAGGCAAAACTCCCAGTGTCTCAACGGGGCCTCTTCTGAAAGAAGTGAAGACTAATTCTTCTCAACCTAATTGGGAATTTCATCTGAATAAACAGAGGAAAGGTCCAGGCTTTGTTGTGTGGTGTTTTTTTTTGTTTTTTTTGTTTTTTTTTTCCTAAGTACCGTGAAGTGGTGTCCTGCTGAACAGTGAAGTCACTGCGGGCGGATGGGCTCTCGCCAGCAAATTTGGTGGCCAGAGCCCTGCCCAGTGGCTCAGTGCTCACCTGATACCCTGGACCACCATGACCCCACGGTCCCCTGCTTTCCAGCCCACCCCTGCCTCGTCCCTCGCTTTGCCTGGACCACCACAAACAACATGGTGAGCTAAAGATGATGTAGTTTTCAGAGATTTGGCCTTAACGTGGAATTTCCATGTTTTTGTGGGTTTAAGTCAAACCTTAATGCTACTTTCGCGTAATGTTTTTGTGGTTTAATGTTCTTACAGTTTTTTACAGTGTTTCTTTTAAATTCTGTCACTGAAGTGTATGAGAGTTGACAAGTGTAAATATGTAGTTAGACAATTTCAAAAGTGTATTATTTACTGATCGACCATAATGGCTCCAAAGGAGCCATTATACTCAATCATATCATGTCACTCTATGGCACTTATTATGATGGTAATATGGATATGCATATTATTTTTTTTTTAAAGCATGAGAAGCGTTATTGTGCATGTGTAAAAGCTCTTTTTAATTGTCAGTAATGCTCTGAGCTCTTTTTAATACCAGGAATTTAAACCACCTATGGCTACCAAATTTATGGTAGCAAAAATCCACGGCTATAGCAGGATGGAAAAAGCCACACTTGGTATTTACAGCAGTGTGACTCTGGATCTCCTTAGTAGGACTATTCTGTAGCTTTGTTAGATCCCAGGGCAATCTGGAGCCCTAACCTGGGAGCTCGGCAGGTAAAAGCTTCCCATTTTATCTCTGCAGCTTTCATCTGCTCCTGTAAGCTCTTTCCTTGACTTCCTAATTGTGTTTGTGACATTAGCAAATGGCTGGTCTGAAAATACCATGCAGTGCAAGTCATGTTAATTCAGGGATCTTTTTTTTTTTTTTTTTTTTAAGGTGTCACAGAAGATGTCTTTTTGTAGCACTGGGGTAGAGAAAGAAGGAGAGAAGGCAGAATGAGAACATTGAACCGTGTAAAATAAAAGAAAGAGACAAGCAGAGAGCTGGGAGTGCTAAATATGCTTCAGCCTTTTGGTAGAGCTGGTTTCAGTAGAGAAGGGGGTAAGAGAGCGTAAGCAGTAGCTTGCTTGCTAGAAAATGTCTTTTGTGAAGAAGATGGGAGGAGAGTTTGAGTTTTAATGACTAGAGGTGAGGAGCTAAGGTGCAAATCTGGCTTGGGGTACAGCAAATCGATTGTGGAGCAGTAATTAGAGAGAGGAGGAGGAATCAGAAGTGTTTCTTAACTTAGAAACAAGGATGTGACTGGCTGCTGGCTGTTGCTACTCAGAGGTAGGTAAAGAAGAAAGGAATCTGTTGGGCAAAGTGCTCACTGCAGAAGACACAACCAAGGTGAAATCCAGTTTGTGGTTGTCAAAGAGAGATGTGAAAGGGTAGAACCCAGCGTTGACAGAGCTCTCCACTGTTGGGCAGGGTGGTGGTACCTCTGTGGAGCTGCAGGGCTGCTCTGGGGGCTGAGTCCTCTGTGTGTGTCTCAGTGGGAGAGGTTCTCCCTGGCATGGGGCTTGGGCAGGAGAAAGCGAGAAGGTCATTGCTATTTGTGGTTTTATTTCAGTGGCAGAGTCTCAAAGCAGATGACTGTCTTGTCTTTTCTGTTCAGAATTTGAGACTAGTTCTCCTTTGTTCTGTTACCAGTGGAATTATTTACCCTGTTCTGAATGAAATTGGGCTAATTACTGAATTACCATTTCCCCCCTTACTCTAAAGATCCTTGTGTTGGAAACACATTTTGCTTTAAATGTGGAAGGTTAACCATAAGATACTAGAATGAGCCAATTTTGAGTAATTCAGAAGGGGAGGGGCCTGTACATGTAATTTTTTAGATCTTGAACTGGTAAAAGTCAAATTTCCTCGCAACAGTTTTTAAATGCATAAAAGTAACAAGTGGTTGGTTTGTTGGGGTTTTTTTGAGTGAATTCTGCATTCATTCTAATTTGTCTCTCTTTCTGAAATTGTATTAAGACCATTTGGACTCTTTTGAAATACTGAACAGGAAATATAAAAGCAAGTAAATATGCTCTTACGGTTTCTGTCCTTGACCTATATAAACAACCTCTATATTCAGGCTCAAGACCGAGTATTGTATTTATGAAAAGGTTGGGACAAGTTAAATTTAGTTATTTCTTTTGAGATGCCTCCTTTTTAGAAAAGTTCCTTGTTGAAGTCTCACCACCCGGATTATGACGTATTGGTGCTATTTCTGCTGGGATCATTAGTTTAATATTCCGAGTAAAATTGTGTAAGTGCTCATTTGTATAAGAGGATGGGATTTATGAAGCTGCAGTGCATTTGTACACACACACACGCACTAACGCACAACACTTGTTGATGATTCAGAGAAGGAGTAGAGTAATTCAGCTCTTGGACTGCCTCACGTGTGATTGGCTTCCTTTCTGGGGGACTTATTTTAGGGAAAAAATCAATGTCAACTGAAAAACATTCCATTCTGAAAAGACAAAAATTCCCCTACTTGTGAAAATGTGTCTTGGCAGCTGATTTAACTTATGATACAAGATTTAACACTTTTCACTAAACATGAATATTTACCATGGCAACAGCTACGTTACGGGCCACATGTTGGAGACTTGCACGTTGTTGCAGAAACTTGTAGCTCGCCACATTTAGCCCAGTCCTTGTTTCCACCGGCAGAAGGAGCCCACTCCTGCAGCTGTTGTGGGCACGGACCTCTCGGCGGGGTCGGTGGCATCCTGTGTGCCTCCAGCAAGGTACACCTACTTAATTGCTCCGTTAGATCTTTGCTGGCGATGGGCACCGTCGTGCTACATATGGACAAAAAACTCTTGATGACAGAATAACCCGATTAAATCGTGCGTTCGCCTCCCATTTGGCCTTCCGGCGATGAGGTGGGAAGAGCTTTCTGAAAGTCTCGCTTCTGCAGACTCTCTTTCTCCTCCCTGCACCCCTCCCCATCACTCCCCGGGGATGTAGGCAGATCAAACCCATTTTGCCACGCACAGTAACAGGTCTGCTGTGTCCTCCGGCCGGTCTGCCCTCTGCCATGCCCCCTGCTACTGTCTCAACTCCTTGTCACCTTTCATTTGTGGTGCAGTGGCTTCTCAGGCGACGTTAATTGTATCACGCTCATCAGGGACTTAATAAAAGCAGGATGGCCGGAGCCCTGGCAGATGGCAGCTCCAGTTGACAAGCGGGATGCGTGGCTGGGGCTGTGCTGGTGCACCGGAGGCGGTGAGGCGGTGGGCTGACTCTTCTGCGGTGGCAGAAAGTTCGTGGCTTTGGGGTTGTGAGAAGTGGAAGCCAGCAGGAGCAAAGTGAAAAAAATGGCTTCAGATGATTTAAGTTGCACTTCAGTGTGTGTGTGTTGGGTTTTTTTCCTGAAACAGAACTACATAGGCATTCAATAAAACTGTAAATCTGAGCTGTGAAGGAGTCTGTGTGAAACAATAAGAGGATTTAACTTTACAGGTAATCACAAACATCTGCAGGTACCTTGAGTAGGAGCAGTTTCGGTTTATTTAATTTTACAGGCTAGGAAGAATGTAAATTCTCTTGCTCTAGGACGAAGCTAGCAAAGGGTTAGGCAAAAACCCCTTTTCCCAGAGGTGAAAGCCCTCAGTTCAGATGTTTTTTTTGTACCTTTCTCTGAGGTGCCTGGTCTTGGCCACGGTTAAGGAAAAAGCTTTGGTTTGGAAGGGCTCAGACTTTTCCTCTTCTGGGCACTGATGGATGCTCTCCCTTCTTTCTTTCCTTTAAAATACCTCAATTTAAATGATACCAGCAACACTAAACAGAAGCTAAGCGTGAAACCAGGAGCGCAGCCTGTGCCAGGCAGAGTCCTGGTGCTGCAGTAGTTGGGCTGAGGATACTCATCCTCCTCCACCAGTGTTGGGCCGTTCTCTGCCCGGCTTGTGTTGCTGGTGCAGTGGTCCCCTGGCACAACTGCTGCTCTTGGCTCTAAGACTGGTTTAAATCTTGGCCTCCGCTTGCTGTGAATTTGCAAAGCCTTGCTGATCCAAAACTTTAATAATTTGCTTCTCTTTTTAGCATTAGGTCTTTTAAAGGTGTTCTATTTGTTTCCGGTTTGCATTAAATTAAAATTAAATGGTTCTACTTCTGTAGATTTAATAGTGTACAAATACATCTATTTTTAAAACCCTGTAGCCTATATATATATATGTGACTAAGAAAAAAACAAGAGGGTAGGGTTCTCTGATTTTTATTTTACTTGAATCAAATACCCTGTTGGAATTTAAATTCTTAGTGAATGTTACCCTTGTTTGTTACTAAGGTGACTACGGTGTCAAGGTTATGTGGATGTTGTAGTATTATAAATGCAAAGATAATGCAAAAAAGAAAAATAGTTGTGTTGGCTAAAATCATCCTTTTCTTATAGCATGAAGTTGCACACTGTCCTACATTTCAATTCTCGTTCTATTAAATTACCTGTTTAATAATTTGAATCCAATGTTATTTTTATATTATATTGCAAATGTGTGACTGTGAGGTTATTTTTAAGATATATTTATTAAGGGAATGAATACAATAAGACAAGTCATTGCAGCCCACATACAGTTCCTTGACTTCTCATTTTATGATGTTTCAATTGCATATGATTACCGAATGTAAGTTTTAACTTTTATGGGGGTTCATTAGAGATGCAGCTGTGTAGAGAGAAATACAATAGAATTTGATATTTTTTTTTTTTAAGCTCTAAAAGTGTAGTCAGATGGAGCAACTTGATGGAGCATAATTTCAAGCTTCCTACTTTGAGCTTAGATGCACAGTTCTGAGGTCTTCCAAGGCCTAGCTGGGCTGCGGTAGAAGTTTGTTGATGATGGGAAGAGAAGGGCCACTAGCGTGAGGTCTGTGTGTTCTGGGTGCTGCGAGAGACCAGAGTATCTCAAACCAGAGGCATTTTCCTTTTTTTTTTT
>VWZK01013126.1:57904-69954 GCA_013396935.1 Baryphthengus martii
TGCTGGTTAGGACACAGAGAAGAGGTGGTGTCCTCGATCAGGGCCAGGACTGGACTGAAATGAGTTTTGCTCCAGTGTGAATCAACATCCTGGTGGTGAAGTCTGATTTTAGTGAATCTGTGGTGGTCTCTTCTAATGAAGAATCTAAACAAAATGAACTCCCCAAAAGCCAATATTGAAAACAATCTTAGCGAGCAAGTGCTGAGAAAACAAATTTTGGGGCACGCTTAAAGGAATAGATGCCGTAAATGAGTAAATCTACCTTGCAGTTAAATACTACAGTGCTGTGTGTGAATACTAAACGGGAGCATGTCCCATCAAGTATAGTTTAGTTGCATAATTTATTACCATAACGTGTTTGTTTTTAATGTATAGGAATGTAAGTACCTGTAACTGAATGATCATGTCTTTTAGGAGGAGGAACCCCATATTCAGAATTATCCGTGACATTATCTGCTGGGAGAAAGTGTTTGGCAATATAGACTATTTCTTTCCAAACCTCAACTTCTCATAAGGTCGCAGAGCAAAATCCAAAGCAAAGACCTCCTTCGTTGGGTTTAAGAAGGGGAAACTTTTTTGTCCTCCAGTTTTACATGATGATTCTCAGCCCTTGATGTGCTGGTGCATTGCTCTGCAGAGCTTCCTGCTGGCCCGGCTGGCTCAGTCCAGGGCAAGCATCTCATCTCCACTTCTGTTGCAGGAATCTCTCTACTAGCTCAATCCAGCAGCATGTGGATATCATCTCAGCAGCATCTTTTTCTTTGTTTTCCTTCCTTGTGGGAAGGGGGAAGGTTGAATGGTGCCTCCTGGAGTGTGATCTTGCCAGGATAAAACCCGCTGAATGACAATGGAAGCAGAAGAAGTGGGTGGGTGAGAGGATATTTCTGCGTTTGGTTTGAGTTGGCAGCTTTTTGTTTGGGCTGAGATCTTTGAACCCGTGGGCACACGGCTCTGCAAGTGTGGGTGTCTGGAGCCCTCCTGGGAGATGGCTTTGCCTGGGTAGTGGGCTCCTGTGCCTGCCCCACTCGCTGCAACCCGTGTCAGGCGAGACCTTCAGCATGTGTGTGGGAGGACGGATCACGGGTGACTTGAATGCAAGACTTCAAAAATCTCTTCTCTGGCCATTAAAGCCACTGCTGTGCCTGGTGTCCTTGCATATGTTATGTATTTACTGCTGAGGGCTTCTCTGAGTAGGGACAAGCCTTGTGTGGCAGAAAAGCTGCATCTGCCTCGCCTCAGACTGTGAACTGTCGATTTATCAGGAGTTCGGGTCCTTGCCGGTGGGGAGCGGAGAGGAGGGAAGGGCGGTGGCACTGCCTCCGAGTGGAGTGCAGGTGGGTTGGTTTTATTCTGCCCTTAGAAGATCAGCCCCAGGAAAATGGTATTCCTGGGCTGTGCCACCTCCCACAACAAAGAGAAATAGATGAAAAGCAATGAAGCACACAATTACATAATGAAAAGCAATAAAATGCATCTTCTAATATGTACTACTAGTGACTATATGATTTTTATTATAAAAGCGAAATGTGATTACATTTCCAGGTATTGTGCTGTGTGATTAAACTCCAGGAAAAAGTGAAGAACAACTTAGAAGGAGAAGACTACTTCTTTAATATAAACCTCTGACTTGGAAGTGACACATAGCAGGGAATAAATGTCCATCATCTATCAAATGAGGTTTGAATGGTTTAGGTCACACTAGACAAACACTTCTCACCCTAAACCCTTCTTTCCATCTTCATTCATCAACAACACCTTAAGCTTATGCCCCTCTTTTTCTTCTCCACTCTCACAAAAATATAATAATCTACTTGCTGCCTACAAATCACTTCTGGCTGGCGTTCGTTAGGTGAGCTATGAGCTATGGCTGCCGCTGCTCCCATCGGAACTGCCTCCTGCGCAGGGAAAAATGGAGGGTTGGAAGCTGGCAAAGAGGCTGGGGAGGGAGAAGTGCTGCAGAAGTGGTGGTTTTAGACACGAGAGGTGGTGAGCAGAAAGAAATGAGAGAGGTAAGAGGAAGAACTAACTGGCAATGAGGATTGCTGTGTGGCCCATCCCTTTCTTGAGCTGCTCTGTGCAGTTTGTGGAGTTGGTGGCTCGTTTCTCGCCGTGCTTGTGGCGTGTCGAGCTGTGCGAGGAGGCGCAGCCCGGCCCCTGCCGACGGGAACAATCACGTCCCCTGACCGTGGTGTTGCTGTATGTGTAAATCCTAACAGCCGGATTAGGAACTTCAAAATGGAAAGGCAAACCTTCATAGCCAGGCTGGAGGGGATTGTTCTCTTCTGCAGATCCCACAAGGTGACCTGGGCTGCCCTGGTGGGTGCTCAGACCCAGAAGCTCATCTTTAGTTTGCTTTCTTAGACCTACGTCATCGTGCCTTGTGACTTCTTCCTCTGAGGTCCTTGGCCGTGCCGTGCACGAGCTGTTCAATCCCCGTTTCCTGGTAGGAAACTACCCCTCTTACACTAATCCTTGTCAGTGACTCCTAGTTTTTATTCTGTTCCAATTTATGGGACTCCTCTTGGATTAACTTCCCTGTGGTACGGCTTTTCCCCTTGCATTGCTTGCTTGTGGCTTTCTCACCGGTGGTTCTTTTCTTTCCAAGATACTTTTCTGGCTCCATCTCAAACTGCCTGGAAGTGATTTGTTCAGCAGCACAGTCTCCTGGTTTTCAAAGGCCACAGACTATTTTCCCTCATTTTCTGCCTTCCTTCCTTCTTCCTGTCATTCTGGGAAGCAGCCTGACAGACATGACTTCTTTGCAACCACCAATTAACGTTAATCTGTGTGACTGCGATGGGCACGGATAGAATTTTGTCGGTGGAAATTTCTGTAAATCTGGCAAGGAGAACTCTTTTGGAGGGCACAGACAGGCTAGGGCAGAGAAGTCAGCATTTTAATGGCGATACAAGATTCCCCCCCCCCTCTGTTTTAAGCATTGCTTTGTCTTGTTCTAACGTGGAGTTTGGAGGATGCCACCACCGATGGTGATGTGGCCCAGCATCGGGCAGCGTGGTGGGTCTGTCACCAACTCGGCCCATTGCTGGTATTTTGGAGTTGCTGCCCCAGGCTCAGTATTTTCAAGGGAGCATTGGGTATCGTTACCCTTTGAAATTTGGTACAGTGACGGAAAATCGTTAGTTGGTGGTGGGGTGGGCTTCCAGTGCCTCGATGTACAGTAGGGAGCTCTGGCTGAGCAGAGGGGGACCGGCAAACCTGCAGCCTTGTTAATGGGGGAAGGAGGAGTCACCCGTTTGTGGGAACTGGTCACACATCACGGAGTATCCCGAGGTAAGCCAATTTGCTACCCCAGTACCTCTCTCTTTTCCGCTTCTCTCCTTCACAGTTTGAGAACCATAAATCACTTATTTGAAATGTGTTTAAGGAGAAGAATATTTTCCCCTGCATTCCCACTTAATGCTTTGTAGCGAGTATAGTCGGGATCATTCATGTGCTAAAGCAAGAGAAATACTCTTCTTTGATACTGCGTCTTCGTTTTAGGCCCTTTCCTCTTTTGCTCAGTTCTTAGATGATAATTCTAAGTCCTTAGATGCTGTTCATTCTGCCACAAAAAGAAAATGCAAACTGGGATGTTTTAATATTATTCATAATGAATGTTTACATAATTAGCTCAATTATTTTCTTCGCTTTGACATTTTGTGTCGCCATGGGCCTGTCTTCCTCTGTCTTTTAAAGTACGGTAGTGGAGATGGGAAGCGCAGGGGTGATGGGGTGATCCTGGTCGTGCTGAGCGTCTCCGCGTAAGGACCAGGGCTTCTCCCCGCCTCGCAGCACCTGCTGCCTCAGACAGATTTACCAATTTGTGTCCTTGCTCTCTACCCTTAGGGACACTTATTCAAACCACATTAAAGTGCACATCTTTTAAGAAATTTTACCCTAAAAATAGGTATTTTGCATGTAAAATGAAGAACATGGTTTTCACATGTGGCCCTTAAGGTCTGTATGAGATCGGGTGATTCACTAGTCTACAAATTCTCCTTTGTGAAGCGACACTGTGTCTTAAAGGCAAGGAATTCATTTAACCTGTAATTGCTGTTGTCTGACATGTTTAGTTTGCAGATTCGGGGTGTACATGCTTAGGAAAAATGCTGTTCTCCTGAGGTGTTCTTTGGCCAAATAGAAAAAGAGAGAGTGTGGAGGTTCTGATGATATTGGAAGAAACTGAAGAGGGTTTTGTTGTTGATGGTTTTTCTCAAAAAAAGAAGCCAGGATAACTGTGTTAAGCAGCAGGGTGCCACTGAATGATGGAGAAGCTGAAGGAATGGCTCGTTTTCCTGTTGTGTCACTGCTTTGGCTTTCTCATTCTTGTTCCCCTGTTTCTTCAGAAAGGCCCTGCAGCCTGCAGATAACAGAAATTAAATTAGTATTGATATAACATTAGACACTCCTATTAATATTGACAGTCTGTCGATACTGTTGTGCTACTTTTGTAATACGGGATGTTAACGGATAATACTTTAAATAAAACCACACTAATCTGATAATCACTGAACATGCAGTGGGGTCTCGACTCAGCTCACTCCTCCTCCTCCCAGCTCCCCCATCCTCGCGAGTCAGCCCTGCCTGCCCGCAGCTCCCCTTGAAGCACGCCGCTCCCTCCGGGCTGGAGCCTGCGGACGGGGAGGTGCGATGGGGCAGAGATGATGGCTGCAAGTGGCAAGGAGGGAGCAGGGATAGAAACCTCCCTGTGACTGCCATGCTGGTGGGACAGGTCCTAGAGGAAGGTGTGTCCATTGCATCAAGCTCCGGGAGGTTTTTTGGGGCTGTGGGTGGATGCAGACCTGGCAAACGGTGGGGGTTATTTTTGCTTGTGGCTTTGGATGGGGTACTGCCTGCCCTCGTTGCGTGCGTCCACAAAGTTTGGTGCAGGAAGCGGAGCAAGGATGACTTGAAGTTGTGTTGCAAGCCACCAAATCCCTGTTGGACCGTGCTGGCTGAGCGTGTACGGGTGAGAACACGCGAGGTCAGAGCAGTGCCCTTAAGCTGCGGTGCTCGTCTTGATACTTGGCACGTGTTAGCAGCTCCACGGTTCTTAGGAACTTTTTTCCTTTTCAGTCTATCATGAAAATCACCATGTTCATCAGAGCTAAAGTTATTTGTTAAATGGCGTAAAAAAAATACGCATTAAACAATAATGATTACTTTGGTAAACACAGATGTCTTTGTATTATGCAGTGGGTTTTGTACGCGAATTTGTACATGTCTGTGAGACAGAGTTTGCCGTCTACCTTGAAAAATGGAAAACACAATACATGTTAATTGCTTCTCCCTTAGCCCCCCGCTCCACCTGCTGTGCTGCTGCAATCTGGTGATGCAGTGCTGGAATCCGCGGCGCACGAGGACGAGCTCGGCGCCGAGCGGGTTGGCGCTTGCAGATGTGTGCCCGCTGTAGGAGGTAGCAGGCAACAGTTTTAACTTCTGCCTCTTTGTTTTCTAACTAGGAGGATATTTTTTAAAAAGGGGGAGGGAAAAACCTTTATCTTGCTGAAAACCATCTAGTGATGATCAGTTATTCACCGCATTATTAATGCTTATTTGGACGTTGCTTGGACTGCTGGATTAAACAGCTTTCCCGTTCTGTATTGAATGAAATGAAATACATGTCACAACAGCAGTGCTATGATGCTGACAAGCGTCCTTGGCTGTGCATCTCATTAGAAAGATATACATTTTTCTTTGTTGTGTATCTGTGAATGACAGAAGTTGACAAACATCTCTCTTTTTTAAGAAGTTGCTGTTGGGAGAAAGTTACATTTATGGCATAGAAACCAAGAAGAAACTGCTTGCTATGAAGGTAAATAATTATTTCCTACACTCGTGTTTTATAAATCACTCTACTCTGCCATAGTAAGTACTTTTAACTTTATTGTTGCAGACGTGTTGGAGATCCTCTTCTGGATCACTTAGTCTTAGACAGGAATCCTGGAGGGTTCGGAGTTCAGTTTGTATTGGAACGTGCACTTAAAACGGGATTAAAATCCTCCTATTTCACAGTTTAAAGACTGAATTGATTCTCTGAATGTACCGCATTAACTCCTGGAGGTAGTTGAATTTTTTCATAATGTTTTTTGGGGATGCGAAGGGTTATTAACTTTGACACAGGAAAGATGCTCGGGAGAAGAACTGCCAGGCAGGGACTTGGCTTGCTGTCAGCTGAACAACAATGCTGGACTTTAAAACACCCATTTTCCAGATACATGATATGTTTGCATAATTTATATCATCCAGCATTTCTGTGGGTTGCTGGGATTGGCCCGATTTAGGAATGACTCCGCTCCGGTGACAGTGGGCCTGTGCTTAGGGATCTTTGGGCCGTTATCATGAGAACTGAGGAACGGTAGGAAGGCAGGATTCTTTTTTAAAAAAGCATACTTTCCAAAGTTAAGAAAGATGATGTTCACTAGGCTGGCTAAACTGGCTTTTGCATATTCATAATGAATCAGAAAAGAAGACATTGCCTATTCAGCCACATTTGCATGACTCCCTGGATTTCGTAGGCGCTGTGCTGGTGCCAGGTCGGTGCTGTGTTGACCCACAGAAACCTGAGAACACAGTTGAGCAACCAGTAGGAAGAGGCAAGTGTGGACTTGTGGGAGAGAGAAGAGGATGGGAGGAAGCAGGCTGGAATCCCCTTTTCCAACCATCCCTCCACCTCCAAACAGCGATGGAGCGGTGCTCGCACGGCCCTCTCCTGAAAACAGCTGTACCTGGTACAAGGAGCCTTTACTCTTGCTGGGCTTGGTTGGTGATGCATGATTTAGTTTTGGTTTGTTGGGTTGTTTTTTTTTTTTTTTTCTTTTCTGTTCATCTAGACCCGTTCATCTCTCAGCATCCTGAAACAGAGAACACGATCTCTGCAAGACATCATCATTTGGGGAAAAGTCTGTATTCAAGGAGTTCTCAGCTTACACTCACCCTTGTGTCTGAAATTGTTTTACTTCTGTTACAAGTAACGCCTAAAATTGCCACTTAACCTTGCAGACACTTTGTTAAGTCTGTATTTTTGATTGCAGCAGCTGGGGTGGAGTTTCCTTTGGGAATTCAAGGAGTAGGAAGTGTTGTTTGTAGTTTTTTTTGTGGCGTTTTTTGCTGACTGGTGCTAATGTGTAGGTGGGGATGTGCTGCTGTTTTTGTAATACTTTTATTGTTTATGGAATTGTTAGTTAATTGATGTTAACAATGCCTGGAGCCTGGGAGAGGTATTCTTTTATGTTTACTCAGATCAGAACAAGTAAATAATTCTATAACTTGAAAAGATTCAAGATTATTCTCCTTCATTTATTTACCTTGCAGGTTTGCATCAACTATTTCTAGACCTTGTTATCAAGCTTCCCCCAATTAATTAGTGTTACTTCTAACAAAACAAAGAGATGAGAAGAATGATTCTTTTTTTGTTTTTAGGATTCAGGAGGATGTAGCTGAAGCACCCCCCCCCATATGGACCTGGGAACTCAGGAGCAGGTGCTGAACCTGAACTTGCTCCCTCCTAGTTTGTGCGAATGTGACGAGGTCCCAGGTTGATAATGTCCCTTTTTCACTTGCAGTAACTTTCGGGTGTCCCATGGATAAAAATCTATCTTTGGACTCCTGTTAATGGCTTCATGGTTTACTCAGACTAAAACCTACTTGGTGACTTTGTCTTCCACATTTATCCAATGAAGTAAAACTCAAACCAGCCCACAAACTAGAGAATGTTTTTTATTAATATGCTGTGTAGTTCCATCTGGTCCATGTTAAGGACCCCAAAAATATATGTGATTAGCTTTATAGTTCACTGCTAAAGGTAGCAAAGCTGGCTTTTAACATTTTTCAAATTTTCAGCTAGCATCTCAAAACATTTGCTGGCATTTCCTGACTATGATTACCAACCAAAGATTTTTCCTAGTTGTCTTTTCACTTTTAAAAGTATGTTGCATAGTTTTCCTGTTTAAAATATCACTGAAGCCTCTGCTGTTCCCTTTATAACTCTTATGCAAACTATCCATCTCTGTCAAGACTGGTCAGTCTCAAATCTCAAATCTCGGTGTTAGGAAATGTCAGATAACATATACTATTAAAGCAGTAAAATTTATGGCTATCGCCTACGCTGAGCTCACGCTCACGAAAACGAAATGCTGCATGTTAGAAAGAATGGTGTTAGAAGGAAGGTGAGCTGTGCTGCTCCACAACAATTAAGGAGAGGGTTTAGTGTGTTTGCCAAAAGCCAGCTCGGAAACGTCCGCTGAGTGTGCAAGGAAGACTTGGCATCATCAACTTACTCCAGTTTAAACTTCTGGCGTTTGCTAATCAAAATCCTGTATTCCCACTAAACGAATGGTTGAGACCTTGGAGGGGAGGGTATGTGAGGTGGAAAGAAGGTCTTTTTCTACTGCATTTAAGCCAAGTTTTCTCCTTTTGCAGCTCTTTTTCAACCAATGCATGTTTGTATTTGGAATTACTCCACACTGGAAAGTACTCCGGTGCTCCCAGGAGGTTTTGGTGCAGCCTCAGCAACACCACACCAAGGTCAAGAGCCCCAAATTTGGGCACTTGCATGGTTTTTCTTCCTATGACATATTTACTTTTGAAGTATTTGGAGCTGAAGTGGAGAACTCCTGCTGGTTTGGCATTGTGGCACAAGGCTCTGTGGCTGCCCTTTTCTGAAATACAATTTTAATACCAATTTTAGCAGCTGCAAGTTTTTCTTCTGGTGCTTGATTCTCCTTTGCCTGCTCCTCTGGCAAACCTGGACTGTCAGCTGGCACTGAAGGGCTAGAAACCTGCCCTGTTTTCTTCTTCCTCTACCTGCTCATTGTGCCTTAATGCTGCTGATGGAGAGAAAACGTGCTCACAAGGTGCGGACTTCAATCTCCATCCCCTCGCATTAGCAGAAGGTGTTCCCAGCATCTACCACACAGCATCCAGCTTGTGTAACAGCCTGGGAGAGCATTTTCCATGTGCAGTTATCCCTGTGCATAGAAGTAGTTTGGGGAAAAAAGCGCAGTGTGTAGACCTTGAGGAGGCTGACTCTTAACCTCAAGTAGGTCCAGCCATGTGTAGCAAGAAGTGCCAAGGATTTTCAGGAGTTGAGCTGAAGGTGTTGTTTGAAGTTAACCATATTATATTTTCTCAAAGGCTTTCTTGGGACTTAATTTATAATAGCCCTGTGATGGGCATGTATAAACATTGTGGTCAGGTTACAGTATGAGTGAAATAGGTAGACTCATTTTCTGTTTCTTTTCTCACAATAAAAATGTAAGAAATTCAGTTGCTTACCTCATAAAATGCACATTTCTGTTACGGATTAGTCTTATTTTAATGAGGCTGTGACTTATACAGTAGTACATTAGCAAAGTGTCCTTTGATTTTTATGTAGCCGATGTTTACGCACCGATTCAGAGAGTCCTCACCATTATTCCCCTCCAATTTTTAAGATGAGGTATTTAGGTCAAATAGCAGTCAATATGAGACTGGGACATTTCTGGATGACATGCAGGTGCCTGTGAGTCGGGGAGCGGGTATGTGCTCGGTTATGTGGGGACCCCAATAGCTGCGGCCAAGCTGTTTCCCAGCAGCAAAGTGGGACCTGTCCCCACGCCGCTGGATGCAGGGGCCAAATCTCACACAGAGCCAGGGTGTAAAGAATTTCAGAGGTTGCTGGCACCCTTTTATTGCACCTCTCTGGAACAAAGCGAGCGACAGCGGTGAGGCGAAGCAGAAAGCGCGGCAGCGGGATGAAGACATCCTCTGTCCATCTTTGCCTGTGAAGCTGAACTGAAGCCTTCCTGCACCGCTTAAAATTGTAATTTTGGATAAAAGGCCGCGTAATAACTTGAGAAATGTGTGAGAAGATCTTGTGTTAATACTGTATAAACCTCCTTTAACTTCAGGAAGCTTAAAATCAAATTTGGCAGAGCTTACAAGGGCAGTGAATGTGGAGCCACTTGACTCTGGTAACCGAGAGAATCGGCTGACAAACCTGCAGTATTTTGATATTTTTACAATGCTATGTGAATTCTCCAAAGCATTTCCTTCCTTGTGAATGTGTGTAAAAAGATATGTTTGACTTTAGTTATATCTTAAAAATTTAAATCTCATGTTCTGTGCAAGGATTTTTTCCCTCTCTTTGGGAAAACCGAATGAGGAGAGTATTACAGTGCAATTTAGGTTCCCTGGGTTTCAGGTTTGGAAAAAAAAGCTGTAATGAGGTAGGTTAATTGTGGAACTAGGAGGCTCCACTGACTCATCTTCTGAATAAAGAAATTCAGATGTGTTGTGACCTCAGGAAAGTGAATTTTTAGAGCAGTTGAAGTTAGAAATCTGGGATAAATTCGGGTATTTGAAAGTCATGGTAACAACCATTTGTAAGAGTGTATCATGCTCTATAGTAAGATTGCGTAAGGGCACAGGATGAAGCATCTGATTTTTTGATTTTTTTTTTTTTTTTTTTTCCTTTTGGCATTCTGTTTGTGACAATTACATGACTCTCTATTAACTGTGTGTGGAAGAAAGCAGTGTTATGAAATGAGGAGAGATTTCCTTCATCTGTTACTCTGTAGGTAATTTTTGTGCTTTTTCCAGTATTTAAGTACCTCTTAACTGCTTGCTGTCCATCTGTATACCATTCACAGTACTGTAAACTAGTATATGTAGCATGACCTTGTAACTTGCTTTGTTTGTGCATCTGCCAGTACAATATGTTGTCTTTCCTTAAAATGCAAATATGCTCCATGCAGTACAGAGCTCCTTAGTCAATAAATAAATGGAGGTAAAAAACTGTACCTAATACCCATTTAATTTAAATTCATTTTATAAACATAAAGACGCCTTTTAAGAGAAGCTTTAATTCAGACTAGCACCTTGATTTGTGGTTGCCATGGAGAATCAAATCTGTCATTTGACAAGAAAAGTCACCCATTTATGACAGCACTTTATCTTGTCTCTCCAGGGGAAGAAAATGTCAAAAGTGAGAGCAGAAAAAAATAAAGCCTTGAAACACCAGAATTTCTTGATTTCATTTTTATTATTCAGCTATCATATCCTTTCTGATAATAGCAAGTTGGTGAAAATAAATAATGTTCCTACAGTAAAATCAAATATTTCCTATTGGAATGGACAGGGCTCTTTGTGATTGTCAGTGCTGTGAAGTCTGGCAAGAAATAGTGTTATTAGATAAACCCACAGTGCCCAAATCCCATTTTCTTTTCATTACAGTGTCAAAATAATTATACCTGTGTAATTTGGGTAAGAAATTGTAGAATAAGTAAAAGGGTCCATTGGAAAAGATTGCTTTAAGCTTGTGTTCATTATAGGGTGGGGTTTTTACATGCTGAAGAAAAAAAAAAAAGATAAAAAAATTGGTGTAATTTCATTTGAATAAAAATGTCTGGTTACTCTTTCATGTTCTTTACAACCAGAGGAGACGACAAGGGCCGTGTTCTGTTGGGGTTTTTTTACATCTGTGCATCTTTTGTAAAAGAGAGTTAAAAGAGGCAGGAGTTTAACACTTTTTGATTCTCAGGTGAAAAATCTCGAAAGAGTTTCAAAGACATTAGCTAAAATTTATTATTGTGTGAAATTATTTTTTTTTTGAAGTGTTTTTATTTTGTAGGATTAAGGAACGGTAAGAATCAGATATTTTCAGGAATATAATTAGCTATCACAAGTGTTTACGCATGTACGTTTAATCCATACAGACACTGAGTTGCCCCCAGGGGAGGAACACTTACTGTAGCATTGCATTACTTTTTACATAAATCTAAAAAGTGCCGTAGAAATAACGAGACTGAAATAATCCACTCTGCGCCTCTTGCTTCAGACGGCGTTTGTGCCTTTCACAGTATTGCGGGGTTTGATGTGGTTCAGGAGTAATCTTGTATCAATGAGATAGCATTATAATAGAAAGTCCTTTAGTGGTTTAGTGTAAATATTGGGCTGGTAGGGGAGCTACTTGCGGGAGCGGTTGTGCCTGCAAGAGATTACAGAAAGGGAGAGAAAGGAAAGGGTCGGAGGCTTTTTTTCTTTTTTCCCCCTTTTTTTTTTTTTTTTTT
>VWZK01013126.1:69978-85138 GCA_013396935.1 Baryphthengus martii
TTTTATTCTTGAAATTGGCTGGCGGTGCCGGATCCATAGCCAAAGCTAGTTGGGATCTGCTGTGAGAAAACAGGCAGCACAATAGTTCCCTATTCCTGCCTTCGCGCGGAGTCTGAAGCCAAATCCTGCTCTCAGATACTTGTGTGTAACTCTGCTCCCCTTCACCAGGCACATACCATGCCTGTCCGGTGGAAGTAAGTGATGTGTTGCGTCCCGGGGTTCTTTCAAAATGTATGTTCTTGCAAATGTCACCTTACGGGGGAAACAGTTGCAGTTTGGATGTTTTATCCTTTTTTTTTCGTTGTTTTTTTTTTTTTTTTAATTTATTTTTCTCTTAACACTTATTAACGTCGTGTCATAGGATATCTGTTATCATGGGCCACCAGAATGTGATAACTTAAGGTTTTTTTGGTGAGACCATCTGGAATAAAAGAGGGTGAATTAAAGATGCTCTCTGGGGTTATGGAATCTTAAAGATATTAAAGGGTTTGATTTCCATAATGTCTGCCTCTCCTTTTGCCCAACTGTTGATATAATCTGCTTTAAAATCGATTTGCTGTCATCATGTAATCAAAGCCTTAATTGCATCATCATTGACTTCAGCATTTTTTGCTGATAGATTTGTGCGCCTGATGGTGAAAACGTGAAAAAAGGAACAAATGTTTAGAATAATTTCGCTGGATGTGCCGTCTCTTGCGTATGGACAGTGATTTTCACAAGTTACTTCAGTAATCCCCGGGCCCCTGAATTTTAGTGAGTTGTGAAAATGTTTTCCTCTGTTCACAACCTCGAGGTTCGATACCACAAACTGTTTAACTTGCTGAAATCAAGACTATTCGAAGGAGTAATACAAGATTGATATTTAGCATGGCCTTCTCAAAATTATCTTTTGAAATATTTACTCCACTTCAAATTGTAACTTTCTAGAAGTGGTTCTTAAAAAAATAATTTCAAAAAGGGGTGGTGAGGCTGAAGCTCCTTGTTTGCTGCCAGGTTGTTCTCCCAAGCACTGAATTATAAGCTCTGTCTGAGGGAAGAGCGAATAGAGTTTAAATGTCTTTATAAAACAAAAAATGGTGAGTAACTTGTCTCTCTAGTTTCCGACGGATGCTGTCTGAAATGGCTGATATCCTGTCCTGAAAATCACAGATGGAAACTTCATCTCAGCACAGTGCTACGGCAATAATGAAATGAAAGTAGCAGAGCCTCATTTACATTGCAGAAATAGTTCTCTGCAGTTTCCTGTTCCATCGACCAGATTTTTTTTTTTTCTTGTGTACCTGGTGTTGGTTGTTACCCACGTTGAAAGGGCAGCGCTTTAGGTTTTGACCCTTGGGAGAACTGCAAGGATGTAGGTGATGCTCTTCCGTTACCGAGGGATGCTGGATGCTGCAGCGAGTCCCGGTGCAGCAATAACCGAAGCGGCAGCAGCAGCGGCTGTTTGATGCTGTTTCCACCAAGGTTAACTCCTTCCTTTTGGCTTTCGCAGTTCTCTTCACTCAGAGCAACTGCAGCACAAGGTTTTCTCAACCTTTTTTTTTTTCTTTAAATTGCATTTTTGTTTTAATAACCTGTTTCTGAAAGTCAGCAATGGAAAATGGCAACGCTCGCGGCTTGTTTCTGTAAGGGGGAAGGCGAAGGAAAAACATGTGCTTTGTCAAAGTGAATCGTATGCCTTGCGAAAGGGAATATTACTGGGTGCTAATAAGGCTGTGTATTGACTATCAGTGTCTTTTGTGGGAGTCTTTGAAAGAGAAGAAGGTGCGGATTACTGGGGGGAGATGGAGAACACCAAAGATTAGGGTGAAAATATGGGATACTTGGCAGTTTCTATGCATTAGTGCAGCCCCATCGCCAGCACAATAAATATACTTCAAGTAGTTAGCAAAACTGAGGACTGCCACTTCTTTTGAACACCACCTGTGACTTTGTAGTTTGAAATTTAGACGGCCAGCAATGAAGCCGCTGGGTGCGTGGTGTCTTCTGAGAGCACCCATGAATCTCACCAGGTCTCTTCAGCTCCCCGAGCAAACCCACATGAGCACATAATGGACAGAAGCGACAGCGCGGCTCGTCGCCGTATAAAGAGTTCTTGTTGAATGTATAGATGCATATGTATGTGTGTATGTATTTTTACCAGAGCTGCAGTGTCTCCGTGCAGGTGGTGTGAGGAGTTGTCAGTAGCGAGGGGAAGTCAGGGCAGCCGTATGGCACTCTGCCGAGCAGGGAGGACAGGTCCCACAGCACCTCAGCATTCTCCTCTAGTGCCACCACAGAGGGGACCGGGGTCTTGGTGGCACTCTGAGTGAGCCCCCACAGCGTAAAGGTGAAGATCTTGCTGGGAGGAAGATTTCTGGCAGACATAGAGGTATTTGCAAAGAGGATGCCACTGGTTGGCCACCTTAGCAGCAGATACCTCAAGGTACCTGCTACCAGGTGGCAGTAGGTACCCTGAGGGGCAGTGGGAGCTCCTGGCTTCTTACAGAGCCACATGTTGCTTTGGAATCACTGGAGTTGGCAAGGCATTTCTTGATGGGGAACCCCAGACTTATGGCTGTTGGAGTGATCCTCTCTTCAGGATTTGGGGTTGATGCCTCCATGCTGCCCTACCATCAGCCGCTCCCAACAGTGCCACCCAACAGCATGGTGCACCGACTGGTTATGCTGTTTGTTCTGGTGGTGGTGACTTGGGATGTGCGTCTCTTGTTGGCCAAAGCTATGTCATGTTTCTTGCTGTTGTTTCAATTCTCACTTCATCGAGTAAAAAATTCTCAAGAAATGACATATATTAAGAACAGGTGTATGTGAAAACAGCCTTCAGGGTGTTAGGATTTGACACAGGAGATTTGGGAATTGATAGAGTTAAGGCGGCATAGGTGACCTTAACTGAGCCTCTGGGCTCACTGTGAAACTCTCTGGACATGATCATGTAGTTTTAGGGGAGTTTTTTTGGTTTATTTTTTTTCTTCCCAAAGAGCTTTGTTTGGGCTTTGGCACGTCATCCAAACTCGAGTGCTCCAAGCTAACCACATGGTTCCCCGTTCCTCATTTCTGCATGCCCACCCAGAGACACCTGGGGCCAGTTTTGCAGAAGTGATCTGGGGTTTGCAACCACAGCTGGGGCTGGTTGGGGCTGTCTGGAGCACAGGGGGTTGTTAGTATCCATAAAGACCATGAGCCATAGTGGGCTCGGATTGGTGCCTGGGGTTATTGGGTAACTCAAACCAGCAGCTATCAATAGCTGCCCTTTCACTTTGTCTCAGTTTTTCACCAGCGAGATAGCCGTGATGCTATCAAACTTCTTTGGAAGTGGAGGTGAGGAGACTTTTTGTTAACGTCACAAACCCCGATACTGTAATGAGGGAACTGGAGATGTGGTCGAGAGGATTCTGGTAATTCTGTGTTCAGCTTTGGCTTTGGGTAGCATGCACTAAATGTTTAGTATCTGCTACTGGGAGTACAGATTTTATAATGGTAAAAAGAAATCCTTAATAACTGTACATTAGATGGGAGTCCCATAGAAAAAAATCTGGTCGTGTAAATGAAGACTTGATCGGAATACTCATTCCAAAGGTGTAAATCAAGATTGCGTGTTGATGTTGCCAACTTTGTTGCCTGGTTTTTGCAACCTTAACGTTATTTTAATATAACTTTGGATGCAATTCGATAAAGGATGTACAGCAATATGTTAACATGCTGTGCCATCCTACATTTAGGGCTTGTAATAAGTTGTTGGTGTTTTTTTTATGTTGTCTTTGCCAAAAAAAAAAAAGTGACTTTTGAGCACTGAAGTCTATGTTCATATTGCTGCATTTTTTTTTTTTTGATTCTGGGTCCTGTGTGCCCTGCTTTATCACAAAGATCTCAAGGCTGTTACTCTGCTCCCTTTGTATCTAGGAGAAGCAGTCCGGGTAGTCCCTGCACTTTGCTGAGATCCCTGCTCAGGGCAGGGTGTGTGGTGGTAGAAGAGCTTATAACCAATTAAATCATGCTCTTGCAGTTAAAATAGCTCAAATATAATTATTTGTTGGGGCTGGGGCAAGACATACCATTTTAGATACTTTTGCCTAGATGTTACAGGTCTGTGTTTGGCAGGGGGGCCTTGTGAAGCTTTGGTTTTTTTCTGGTCTAAGGGAAACAGCAGTTTTTGTGCGATGTGAAAAGTTTCTGATGATAGGAATTTTTCAGTAATTGGAATGATTACATGCATGGTATAGATTTTATTCTTCCCCGCTTTCCTTTCTCCCTGTGATGGGCATAGCCGCACTAGTCTCATCCAGACTGAAATGAAGATGGAAAGAAGTGTAGAATTCATTTCTCCTACTTTGATGTTCAAATATACTGGTTGAAGTGGACCCACCAGTGACAGAATCGATCCATATTAGCAGTTTGTGTGCCTGGCTTTCCGGATGATGGGAGACTGGAGTTGTTATTACTGACGTTCTCACCAGTGCTCTGCACATCTTGGGACGTGTTTCGACTCTTCTCTGCCTAAATTTCACCATATATAAAATCAGAAAACCTTTACTGACTTTACAGGTTTTGCAACTATGATGTATGCATTCCGGTGTTCCCAGAGAACCACCACATGGCCCTGCTTTCCTCCTTCCCCCCCTGTCCCAGCCCTGCCAGCTGGATGGGAGCTGTTCCCGAGCATTGGGCAATCCTGATCTCAGTTTTCTTAATTAGTTGGGCAGTGGTTGTGATTGAACAAATAGGAGCCCTCACTGTTGGTGTCTGAGGAGGTGTTTTCAAGGGTGGTTTTGAGGGGGATGTTTCCTTTTGTAGAAGCTCACTGAGCCCCTGGGATGGGGCAGTGCTTCCCAAGCTGGTATTCCCCTCACACCCTGGGACATGCCCGCTCAGGGCTGCCCACCCTTCTGCTTCCACAGCCCCAGGGCCTCCTCTGTTTTTTTTTATGCTCCTCTCCATGTGAGGCTGAATTTAATTATCGGGGATAAGGTCCTCCAGAGCAGACCTTTAAAAGTCCTATATAAAGATGCTGCTCTTAAGTAATTCAATATTTCAACTGCTCTGTGCTGGATTGATTGATTGATTAATGGAGGAGTTCATTTAATTAATCTAGGGCTTCACTAAGTCACATGTGTTACAGTAAATACTGCGATGGTGCTGGGTGATAGAGGGGGCGGTTGGGAGGCGAGGCTCCTCGCTTGCCTCTCGTATCCCTTTGGCTTTGCAGGGAAGCTACGGGTGCAGAGCCACCACGGATGGCTGGGTGCGTGTGCCGGGGCTCGCACCAGATGAATCTCGTTGGTTTGCTATCTATAGGCTGCTAAATATATTTTGGATGGCAGGCAGACGCGATACTTTGTCACTTCCTACAAGTGTGCATGTGGAGCGAGACGGGTTTTTCCCCCCTCTAGCCCCAGCACATGCCTGAACGGTTTGCCTCATATTTTGGCTCCTGTAACACTGAGATGTCGTTGCATATTGACGGGGTTAATATCCACCGCTCCTGAGCGGGGTTCCTCTGCTGAGCGCCTGCTTATGTTTTGTTGGTACTTTGCTGGCCAACTTTGGTCCTTGAGGGTGCCCAAGGACCTCCCTCTCCTGGAGGCTGGTGTGCATGTGCATGCGTGTGCTGTCATGGGATGTGCACCCTGGGGAGCTGTGGTACTGACTATAGAATACCCTAAAACTGCAGGTTTCAACCCAAAGCCTTGTGTCTTGGCTGCAGAAGAACTGTGTGTGGAGTTGCAAAACCTGATCTGCAGACTGAAGGAGGTTTTGTTGCTCCTTCTCTCACCCTTGCTGCAAAGTTGTATTTTTTTTCTCTGAGGATTTTCTGCGCTGACTCCAAGTACATGAGGCGTTTGGGGTCAATGCTGTCGTGGGGAGCAATGAAGGAACTCCTCCGGAGCTTTGGTGATTCCATAACCCAATCCACCTCTCGTGGAGAAGCTTTAGTCTTGTGCAGAAAGGTGTCTTCAGTGGATTCAGATGGGAAGGGGGTGACTGAAATGACTGTGATCCTGACACCCTAAGTTTTGATACAAATGTTCCTAAACCTGTCATTGTGCAATAAATAGATGTAAAGGAGATGTGACCGGCCTATCACAGACCCTTGGCAGGGACGGGAACTCGAAGCTGCATCTCATGGGCTGTATCCCAGTGCCTGAACTGGGAGCTGTGCCTCTGTACTGGAGAAGTGACGGTGGGTGACTCCAGGATCGACCACCACTGTCACATTTCCAGTTTTCCCTGTCCAGGTTTTGAACAAGTAGATGTAGAAATAGGTTTATAGACACATATGATGATACGCGCACCATCATCTGCTCTGCTTTTGAATGAAGACTTTTAAAAACCCAAATGCTGGACAGCCTCACAACTGAGTTTGCTTCTACATAACCCAACACGTGGGCAGTTGCACAGCAGCTGAGTGCGCTTTTTTTTTTCTCTTGACTTTTTTTTTTGTTTTTTTTGAAAAAGAAATAAAGCCTTGATTCGTGGACCAGCAGTTTAGTGCTGCTGTCATAGGTCGGCGGTTTGTTGTGTGGTTAGCTTGGTTCTCAGACCTGTGTGTTGAAAGGTAATGGAGTTCATCTTGAGGAGAGCTTTTTCTCGGCAGGATGTCTAACTGTGTGTTGCCTCTGTTTTCTCACTCGCTAGCCTTACAGAATTTAGTCATGGTAGAATATTTGATGAATAGCCTTTGATAAAGGACTTTTTTTTGTTTCTTTTTTTTGTCACTGTGTAATACTGTGAAATGCTGATGGAAAGCCAAATGAAAATGATGGCTAAACACTAATGTGATGGGCGATACGTTAACCTGTAGGAGCGTTGCGTGGCTTGTGCTGCCGCTGCAATTTTGCGTGTGCTGAGGAGGAGGATGCCGCTGACTTGGGGGGGGTGGTTTGGCCAGGGTTACTGATACCTGCCCGGGCAGTGTGTGTGCAGCTGGACCTCTTCCCTTTGATCTATGGCTCTTGCTGTTTCCCAGCCCTGGTTGTAGGATGGGAGGGAGCCTCTTGACACTCTTTACCCTTGAATGCGGGATGGAAACCCTGCCTGGTTTTGGTGCCGTCTCTCCCTCCAGCCAGGATGCGCAGGAGTTTTTAAGCTGTTGGATTTGGAGTCACTGCAGTGTTCATCTGATTAAGTTGTATTTAATTAGCTTTGTGTTTCGTCCTTTTGTTTCAGTGTGAAGATTATGGGAAGGGGCGAGGGGAGCAGGGAGGGGGTGAGGAGAAAAGATTAAAATCGTCTAAATGAAGCTTCATCATTTAAAACACATATAAAAACTCAGTGAGATGCCTTTTATTCCCCAGTCCTTTATCTTCCCTCACAAGCTTTCCGAGAATGAGTAGTGCATGTTGAGGTTTATCTTTGCTTTTATGTGCAGTAGCCACATGCTTAACATCGAGCACGTTTGAGTTGCATTTCATAGGGCTTTCGCAATCCCTTTATAAAGGGACTGATCTGCTAACATCACCCTCTTTAGATCTAGCAGGCAGGATGTTCCTCCATACAATGAAGAGCTCACAGTCTCTCTTGCCAGACCAGTAAGTGAATGATTTCAAGCCTGGTGGGCAATACTTGTGTCCATGCGTAACACAGACAGACCACAGTAGTAGGCAGCTGCATGTAATTTTGAACTCCACTCATTGAACTGTAATAAAACAATATAAGCACTGCTTGGGGGAAAGATTGGATGCAGTTATCCTTACACAGGACTCGGGCATATGAAAGCAACGCTGGCTGACAAGAGGATTTTGAGATTTGATTTTGATTGAATTGCAGAATTGAACAGGCCAGGAATGTCAGTGGAAGGCTAAATGCCTGTAGTGCCATAAAGTTTTATTCATGTGAAGCTTTCCAATATAAAGTAGATGGATTATTGGAGAAGGTGTCAAGGGACATGAAATAGAAGTGCCCAAAACATAAAATGTGGGTTTAAGGATAAAATTACTTCTTGCTTAGTACATAATTAGCTCACAAAAAATGTTTTGGTACTTGTTTGTTTATTGTTCAGCCCTTTTAAAGCTAATTCATTACACAATATAAAATAATAGTCTTTGGTTTTTTTTACTTCAGATCTCTCTGGCTGGGATTCACATTGCTTTTAAGAACAGGTTTAAATTTCTTCCTTTTTATTTTAATTAGAGAAGGAGTCTCATTTAAAAAAAAAAAGTGTGCGTGTGGGGGAAAAGTCCACAGGATAGAAAGGAAAAGGGAAAAGAAAAAAAAAAAAAGGAAAAGTCCACAGGATATGAACACTCAGCAGACACTGCAAACTATTATGCTCAAAAACAAGAGCGGGATGTGTATTCACATACCACAACACACTGCCTTATTTCATAGCTCAGTAATGCATACGTAATTAGAGTCAAATTTGCATAGGACAGCTGATATCCAAATTTGTATGGCATTAGAGACAGCTTCACTCGCTTGCAGTGAACGATGAACAGTAAATAAAGTTACACAGAAGACCGAATGTGGGGTGAGCAGAAGCGTGCTGCATTTTTGTGCTCAAATTCTTTATCCATTTACAGACCTCTGTCTCAGTCACCGTTTTCCCTCAATGTACTCTAAATCACGTATATTATGTCTGCAGGAAAATAATCATAGCTTTATGCTACATCCGTTCACTTAGAATTCTAAAATAAACAGTAAAGTAGCCTTCTTATTACAAGTCCTTTTTTTTCCCCCCCTGTTTTAAGTTGTATTTTTTGGAAAAGAGCTTGTTCTGTTAATCTGACTTTAACCAAGAACAGGAATACCTTTCTATATGTGTCTTTTATAGGGAGGTAGCGTGTGGTGCGTAGAAGACTGTCAAATTGGGATCTCAAATTACCCCAGAATGCATAAACTTATGAAATTATATTTCAAGGTGTATTTAATGAGGAGCTTATATTTGTATTTTCTGAACTAGTTGGCTGTGAGCTGTGTGTTCTTCCATTTCAGTCCCTCCTGTTTGAGCTGACGTGTATGTTTAGGTGGTATTTATGTGTAATTGTCTCTTTCTTAACCAAAATGGTTGTTACCGTGCAGGTTTTAATTATTGTGTTTGAAATCTTCTATTGAGAGTCTGGCTTTGTAAATTCTTCAGGAAAGAAATGCCACGTTCAGTGTTGGTGGTAACTCTCCAGGGATTTGTTAAACTTTTATTTACCACGTTTGACGTATCATTCCTTCACGGTATTTTGGGTTATTTTGTTATTATTTAGGGTTGCTGAAAGTAAATGTACTGAGGATTTGCTTAATTGAATAGCAGTTTTTCTGATGAGTTTCTTTGAAGGAAAAGGATAAAAAAAAAGCTCCTTCTCCCCTCCACTCTCCAATTCATACCCGCTATAGTTCTTGAATTATGTGTGGTAGAGATGCTGTAGTGAATAGAGAGACTTTCTTTTCTTCCTCCTCCTCCCTTTCCCCCGCTCTAGCTGCCTTTTTTTTATTATTATTTTTTTTTCTGTAGGGTTTCATAGCAGACTAGTGCAAGGAGTTGGTTTCTGGGGCGGGCTTGTGAGAGTGCTGTGGGATTCTGGCTGTGAGGATGAGGAGAGGATGCTGGGGCCTTTCCGGAGCTGATGCAGAAACGCTTCGGTTCCCCATCCCTGTCCATCCACAGAAATAACACCCTTGTCCAGCTCTGTCCTTAATTAAAAGAGATTCTGAGCAAACTCTGGTGGCTCTTCAGGAGGAGGAATGAGTCGTGTGGCCTTGTGAGTTCAGGGTTTGTTGTTTTTTTTTTTTTTTTTTGTTTTGTTTTTTTTACTGTGGGCTTTTTTTGGTTGATTGTACCTAAATGGCAGCTCCCTCACTGGCAAGTGTGGGCTGCAAATGGGGCTGCTGGGGCTCATGTTATCCTGTGCAGCAAAGCCAAAATATTTACAGAGTCACCCAGCAGCACAGAACCCTGAATCCAAGATAATATGAAAAAAAAAAAAAAAGCTGGTATGTTATCTCCTGAATTTTAGTAGCTTCTTAAAGTTTAAGAAAGAATCACAAGTGCGGTTTCTTTGTCTTCTATTCCCTTTTTTATTTATTTCATTGACTGTACTAATTATGTCCTGCTTAATATTAGGTAGTTTTAAGTATTTAGAACTGCAGGTTAATTAGGCAGGACAAAATGGATGAGTTTTAGACGGTTTGTGAATGTTACTTTTATTTCAATTCTGTCATGTTTAATTTAAAAATCCTTTAAAATTGCAATTTAAAAATGGTAATACAGAAACCTGTGACAAAATAATAATAAAATATGTTTTTCTGTTGGCAAAATAAAGGTGCGAGAGAATGAGATTTTAGTACTGCTGAGATCCTAATATAGTCAGTTTTCTTAAAACAGATCGTGTTCAGTAAAGGTTTTACGTGCATAAATACATAAACTTATTAAGTATCCATCATATTTAAATAACTTTCATGTGACAAATAAAAATGTTTTTTTCATTTTGTTGCACTTCTACTTTTCAACCAAATGAAGATCAATACGAATAACGAAATTACCAGCTAATAAAAATAGTCATCATTTCGAACATAGTCTTAACCTAAAACTTGGGGTTACAAATGAACGTGAAAATAACCCGTTCCCTTGTTTAGCAGGGAGGAAAGCTTAATGGAAAGGATGTATTAAGTTGCTAACCAATTAGAATCCATCTTTCTTTAAGAAAATAAAGACAAAAGTACAAATGTAAAACAAGATTAAAATCAATTATTTAAACCATGTTTCCTGCTTCCTGATATAAACCGTGATTAAAATCAACGATTCAAATCACTTTGATTTAAATCAAGCTCATGCTCGGGGTGGATTAGCTTGTGGTCACCAACGTCATCTCTCTGAAGATAAAGGCAGCGAGTCCGAAGTGCCTCCTCAGTCACTGGGCCTCAGCTGTCTACAAGAGAGATCCATGCAAAATTAAATGGGCAGCGTTCCCACTCTTGTCTCTCGCAGCCTTTGGCTCCTCTCCAAGAGGATCCATCTGAGTTTGAAGGCTTGTGGCAGGTAAAGTGGAAGCAAGTCCCCTTCTGACGAGGCTTTAACTCATTGGATATGGACATACAGGAGCTCAGACCCCTTCCCACTGTGCATCCTGCATCCCCGCCGCTTTCTGGCTTCCCTGCTTGCTCCCGGAGGGATTTACTCGCCATTCCCAGTTGTGCTTGACTTTCCCCAGTGGCTCAGCCCTCCCTGGGGTCCCTCAAGCCTGTTTGAGGACTTGACACAGACACTGATTTGCGTTAGCTTCTAGATGGTATTTTTGTCAAGTCAGTTCTGCCAGGACAAGAGCAAGTGTTTCGAAGACTGTGTCCATTGCAGGAGCCATGGTCACACTCTTGTTCAGTGAAGCCCTACCCTTTCCACCAGCTTTATCACCAGCTCTTTCTGGTTCCCTTCTAGATAACCTGCAGCAGAAGTAGGAAGACAGTGAGCTTGGCTACATAGAACCCTCAAGAGGAGCAAACCAACCTTTTTTGTTGGTCAGAACTTCTTGACACAGGGACATAGCGATGGGGATGGATACAGCCCTTTCTCTGTGGCTGGTGGAGAGGAGGTCATCTCATAACAGTGTAGATCACATCTTCCCTTGACAGGGTCTGAATGTTAAAGAACCCCAACATAAACCTCACTATGCTTTGGGTCAGAGATGTCAAGTAGAGCGGATTGCATTAAAGTTGGACATAAATTATTTAAAATGCCTATAAAGATGGGTCAACGGTCCTTGCATCAGTAGAAGTCAGTTGTGTGCTGCAGTTGTTTCCATATGATGGCCTTTTTGAACAGACAGAGTGAAAATCCTTCGCGACGTGTAGCAGTTGAGAGAAACACATGGAATTTAATGTAATGATGTTTCTAGTTAGTAGTTCTCAAAATAATTAGCTTGATTTAGCGCTCTCATTTCTGCCTGTATTCCAGACTATGCCCAAGCCTTTTATGGAGCATAAATAGTTCCTTCATGTAGTGTTGGCAGCCAAATACTCACACTGTAAGAGTAAGGCAGACAGACCTTCCACCAGCTCTGGATGAAGTCAGCTCTCCTGAAGGAGGCAGATGTTTTGGCAGAAGAAGGCGCCATGTGTTTCTTGAGCCAACCATCGTAAATTTTCAAGCGATTGGTTCTTTAACAGAAAGGTTATTTTTTGTTTGTTTTTTTTTTCTCTGATAGGATCAGTCCACTACCAGTTATTCCTATTAGCGATATTTAGACCGTGTGACTTACTAAGTTGCGCAGTTACGAGGGGCTGGTGTTAACCTTGGTATGGGTGTTTTAACACAGTCAAGTTTCCTCAGCAGGTTTTTCCAGGCCTAATCCGTGTTAATTTATTCTTACATTCTGACTGTAGTGGCTATCTTGAGACAAATCAAATAAATGGGGTCTGATCTTTAGCTGATGTGAACTGACACAGTTCCTTAGCTCTCCTGCAGTTGGTGGAGCTATGCTGATTTGTGCCAATGAGGAGCCAATGCTGGGATGTCTGCCTGGATGTTTGCCGCTTACCTTAACCTGGTAAGTGGAAAAAAAAACCAAATATGTTCATACTTGTACTGTCCTGCAACAGGAAAACACTCAGAGAAACAGTCAAAACTGGGATGGGGAGTCAAGTGTGTGTAGGGCAGAAGCTGTATGGACTCTATAGGATGCAGAGATGTAGGACTGAGTTGCAGGAAAATGTAGTTTCTAGAGCTGTGATTTGTAACTGGAAAGCGTGTGCTGCTGGAAATGCTGGTGCATCCATCGAGATATCCACAGCTGCTACTTCAGATCTGCTTTGAAAAGTTTAATATTTCTCTACATTATGAATGAATGTTTCTTGAGGTTTTCCTATGTGTATGAATAGAAACATAAAATAAATATGTACACAAAATAGAGATGGATGGAGCAGGTCATAAGAGGTGACATGAGAGAGCAGTCTAGCCTAATCAGGGTGTGAACCTGCGTGATCTGTGTTTTAGGATATGTCCCCTTGGGGAAGAGATACCCAGTTGTGTTGTGATGTTCTGTGGGCTTCCCAGTCTTTAAGCAGGTGCTGGTATGTGCTTGGATGTGTCTGAAGAATCACCCTTCAGAGGTGCCTGGTTGGGCTCTTGGAGCCTGGAGACTCCTCTGACTTCCTAGTGTGGCTGATAGCTATGGATTCATTCTTGAACATGTTGGTCCTTTCTTTTCCAATGGCTTTCTGTGGTTTGGTCTTAGCAAGTAGTTACTGCCAACTGTTGGGATGTCCTTATTGTGACATACATTGTCTCCTGGGTTTGGCTGGGTTGTGTTGTGTTTGGTTTTTTTTTTTTGTTCGATTAGTTGATGTAAAATTTGAAATGAAGCTGAGCAATGTTGTGGAGACAGTTCTGAATTCTCAGCTCTGGTGAGATGCAAACTACGTCGTCCTCGTCAGAGCCACGGCTTTTATTGTGGTTGCTTTGGGAGGCAGACCACTAGCTAATTCGTGTGTGCTGAGAAGGATGGGGTGGGTGCGTGTGGGTAGTAAGTGATTTTTGGCATTTGGTCTTTGCTTTTGAAGTGCACGGAGCCCACTTTGGTTCCAAGTTCAGAAATAATACACCTAAGAATAAATAACCACACTAAAACCAGAGATCATCTGAAGAAAACTAAGGTGGCAAACCACACCAGGTAAACTTCCCAAAAGGCAATGCAGAAGTTTTAGTGCTGCTCTTTAATATTCAAGGTTTTTATCTTTGAGAGTTATCTTCAGAAAAACAAATGTTCTCTTGGAATTGGCGATACAAACCCTCCGGTGTTGGCTGCAGAACTCTTATTTCTCAGGAGAGGCTGTAACGAAGGTGATGATCATCTGAGCAGCTTGAGACCCCCACAGCGTATGTAGGGCTGATGCCGCTTCATTTGCTGAAACAAGCTGAAAAATGCAGCAGAGAAAAGCCCTGTCTGGAGTAAGATTTCTCCTTTTTTTTTTTTTTTTTTTTTAAAATAATAAAAATCAAACTTCCCCTTTATGATTTATGATCCCTCTAACAATGCCACTTTCTCAAAGCCATGCATCATACACAAACAATGGGCCACATAGAAAAGCGTGTTCCCCGGAGTATTACCGAGCATGTAATTTTGTCTTTAAGTTCTTTGGAGTGAATTGTAAGAACATGACTTCATAGGAACCTTTGAGACATTAGGGCTTTTAATAATGCTTTGCTGCTACATGTAATACTTCATATTTATTTTTTTTTTCACTTTTATTAATTAAATTGCTCCTTGCGTGCGTGTGCAGTGGGGAGGGGATCCCGCACATCCCGGCACGCCTGGATGGACTGCGCCTACCAAGGTCTTTTCTCCCATTCCGAAGGGTCTGCTGGAGTTTGCTGAGGGCTTTCCCCCAATTTTTCAACAAGCAAACTACCCTCTGGCTGCAGGTGCCAGCTGGCGTGCCCACGAGGGGGTGCGCACGAGAGGCAACTCCTCTTCTTCTTCTTCTTCTCCATCGTCAGCTCGTTTGAAATACCGTGGGGTGCGCAGCGCTCCCTCCCCTCGCCGGGCTCACGTGCACGGACCGGGTTAAGTCCCGCTTGCGCTCTCCTGCTATCCTCTCTCATCTTTGATCTTTCCAAATTTATATAGATGTTTTGGGAAGTTTTCAGGAAAATTGAGGTCAAACTTATTTCGTCCTGTAATCCCTTTGTCGCCTCCCCACCGTGTACGCTTTATTTTTTAATTTTTTTTTTTTTTTTTCAGCAGACACATCTTGCATTATGTAAAACATGGGTGAAAAAACATCTTTGGTAAATCTAAGTTGCCTTTCTGTCTGCAGCAGCAAGGTTTAGATCTGGCTGCTTATCTAATAAAGGGTGGAAGCTGCACTTTTTTACAGCTTTTTGTAGCACAGTTTGTGGGCTTGCCCATAATAATACAATTATGAAGGTTAACAGGAAAAAACTGGGTCCAGGAGTGATTCCAGGCAGCTGGCAATGCCGACGAATTGGAAGCGCACCACCAATGAAAACTGCAGTGAAAAGCAAATTAAACCTCATATCTGCCATCTCACTCGCTTTTCTCTGCTTTCCTGTTTGGACTTGAAAGGTGATTGGAGCCAAGGCAGTGACAGTTGACGGAAGTGCTGCAAGGAGAGAGTATTTATTTACAGTGAATCGTGGTGATGCTGTTCAGGATGCGGTTTCACGCAGGATGTTCTGTCCCCACCCCCGGTTTGATCATTTCTCCAAAAAAAAAAAAAAAAA
>VWZK01013126.1:85145-112773 GCA_013396935.1 Baryphthengus martii
AAAAAAAAAAAAAAAAAAAAAAAAAAAGGAGGGGGGCAAGCAAAGCAAAGGAAAAAAAGCTCCTTGATTGTTTGAGGCCGCAGCAGCTAATGCTTGGAGCCACGTTGTGCAGCAAGCCTGTACTTGGAGTGTGTGGTAATGTGCCGTCGGAGGAAGTTTTTATATTGGGTACAGAGGCAACTTGGGACTAACTCCTGCCCAGAGGTGCTCAAACCCAGTGTTGGCCCTATACTGGGGCTGGGTTGGGTCCCTGCACTGCAAGGGATGGCTAACACAAGCCACCCCCTTGGTTGCCAGCAGGACTGCCACCTGAGAATGCTGTAAATTGATTTTTTTTTTTTTTTTTTGGGTGGGGGGAAGGAGAGGAGAGAGCAAAAGTCATCCCTCTCTGCATTTTAATATAGGAAAGAAGTGTTAATGTAGAATTTAGTTGGTGGAAGGTTATTGGGGTTTGGGATGTGTTTAGCATTGGCATGGGAGGTTTCCCCTTTGCTCTTTCTGCTGTAGTCAAGACTTTAAACCCTGCAGTGGGTTAAGTAACACCCTATAACACCCAGAAGATGCCTGTTTTGAGTGGATGAATTCCTCCCTGGCAAATAACAAACACTGTACTGGTCCAAGGATGCCAAGGTCAGGGTTAAATCTGAAGTTAATGGGAGAAGAGGCCCACGATGCCCAGCCCTGCGATGCTGTGCTCTCCAGGGATGTCATTTTGGGTTGGGTGCTCCCCACGGCTCATCCCAGGCTGCGCAGAACCCGCTAACGGAGCTGCCAGCCAGCTTTACAGCCCTCGTACCTCTCGCTCCCGTATCAGCCCCAGCCACCAATTGCTTTTGTACAGCTCCTGACAGGCAGGCAGAGATAGTAACTTCTGTTACTACCAGACGGGGCCAGTGATTAGATAGGGAGAGTTTCTCTATCTCATTTTTTTTCCAGATAGAGTGTAGGGCTTAGGGACGTGCTCTAGCGTGTACGTTTTCCTTCATGGGCACTGAGCGGGGAAGCTATTGGAAACATGAGGGATCGGGGGGGGGGGCAGGGAATATGGTTTTTTTTATTTACTTACTTTGACATTTTCTCTTTAAAACTATTTTTGAGAAGTACATTTTTACCAGTTTTTCTGTCTGGAAGAAGGAATCTAATGTGTGTTGGTTTGGGTTTTTTTCCACTCACAGCTTTTAATTACATCATTGCCATCATTGGGCCCTTTCTACAACTCCCACATTGTTCGGCAGACACAGTGAAATGTGTTTTAGGAACCTATAAAAGCCAGTAATTTGCATCCAGAGGCCATGGTTGTAGTCGGCATTCAGGCAAGCGAAGCAACTGCCTGGATAACTTTATGGCCGGTACATGTGCTGCATTGTGTAGCGCGCTGGAGCCGGAGAGGAGCGGGAGCGTGGCTGCTGCGTGCCCGTCCCTCCGGCGCGGATCGCATCGCCTCTACCGTTTAATTAACTAATGAAGTCGTTAGGGCTCGTAGCCGGGAATCCAGCTCCCCAAAGGTCCATTGTGCCAGGGAGCTGAGCCGGAGCCAGCTGCCCGATCCGTGCCGCCCAGCCTGTCTCCTTCCCCAGCTCCGCGCTGGCTTTTCTCAGCCCTCTTCCTGGCTTTTGCACCCTGGGGGCATGATTTGTGCCGCCTTTTGGTGTTGGCCTCTCCTTAGTTATGTGACGTTCGGAGCTGAACCTCAAGATAAGTCGCTTGGCTCTTGGTGCGGGAGGAAGACTCGCAGAGTCACAGAATCTTAGAATAGAATCATAGACTGGTTTGGGTTGGAAGGGACCTTTAAAGGTCATCTGGTTCCAACTCCCCTGCAGTGAGCGGGGACATCTTCATCTTACAGCAGGTCGCTCCAAGTTGTGAGAGTCTTGTGAAATGGTTCTTGGTGGGGGTGATGACTGACTTGGCACAGGGCATCGAGGGCACTCGTGCTGCGTCCACGACTTTTGGAAGCCATCGGTTTCGGAGGCTAAGGAAGGTCTTGTGTTGCAGAAATACGTTAGGTGTGGGATGAGATTTGCAAAATTGCCAAGGAGACGTTTTTTTTTTCCTATCTGTTTGAATTTGGGCAGTCAAAACATCTTAAGTAGCTCTGAAAATGTCACTGTGGAAGATTCTGCTCTGGTCTAGTTGAGTGAAAAAAAAGCTAAGATGCTCTGGGAAAGGAGAAAACATTCTCTCTTTTTAAAGATGATAGGATGGCTGTGGTTTGGTATTTATTGTATAAAAATAAGTAATTTCTTAGCAAGCAAGAAAGAATTGCCTATTGCCAGTAGGCTGTGAAGCCATGAGATACAGGACCTGAGAGCATTCCAGAGGCAGGGGGAGAGTTCTTTTTAAAAGTAGCTAAAAAATGAGAAATATTCACCTCACAAAACAAAAGAGAAAAAACAAAACAAACAAACAAAAAAAAACCTAAACCACAAAACAAAATGACATATTAATTGAATTGAGTCTTGGTTTTTTGGAGCAGGGAGGAGGCTTCTGATTCTCGCTAGGCTGAATTAAACTTGGACTTCTCATCCATACAGCAGTTGAGTGCATTTTTATTTTCAAGTCACACGTGTACCTTTCAGTCAGGAGCACAACATTGTTTTTTCATTATTGCTTTGTACTCTTGTGCGTCCCGACCACCGTATATTCTGCTTGTTTAAAAGCATAAAGCTCCGCTCCTTGAGTTGGGACGTAACGGGTAAGGATGGTACGGGGTGGGTGGGATGCCTCTGCCCCCCCTCGCCTGGGTCTTCTGTTCCCAAGATTTCCCAGATTCGTCTATTTCTGTTCCTTAAGTTATATCAACAACAAAGAAATAAAGCCAAGTCCTTACTTTTAGTACAGACACCATGAACAGGCTATTCAGTGTGCGCTCGGCTCCCAGCAGGCACGTTTCTGCCAGACAGAGGACTTTTTGATTCCCTGTTTTCTTCCTCCATCTGAATAGGCTCTGGCTGGGGGTGAGATGTCTGTTGTCAGATGGGAGGATGCCAAATACCCGGTGGGCTCGGGCTCTGAAGTGCTTGCTGATATTCCTGTGACCTGGAAGAGAAGATGGTTTGGTGAGGGTGGAAGGAAGTGTTTATCTTCGGGAAGGTTGACCCCAAATTTAAGGGGATGCAGTGCCACGGACACGTCCGCCCCATGGGGGAAGATGCTTCCTTGGGAGGAAGGGAGGGTGTGGGAGACAGTATTCCCTCTGGCCTCAGAAAGTTGTCTGGGAGTCAGAAATGTGCGGGGCTTGTACGTAACCCGGCCGCGTCGTGCCGAAACACGCTCCCTGAAACGGGGCCGGGGTGAGCCGGCAGTGACTGACAGTGCCTTCTCCTGCCCAGAGCCTGAATCAAACTGCTTCACATGGCCTCCAGTGTTTGCAGAAGTGGTTCCCAGCCAAGACAGGAAACTATTTGACTTAGGGTGCTAGAGAGCTACTCTCATGGTATTTACAGATAAAAGGGGAGGAGTTGAAAACCATAGTCCGTATTCAACCCAATCTGATAACCTCCAGGGATTTTATTAGTTCAAAGAAATTTTGGATAGCAGACTTGTGTGCTTAACTGGAGCTGAAGCCATAACCCTTGGAGGCATCCAATCCTTAGTAAAACCTTAAAATAACAAATACTGCTTGTAAATTATTTTTGTTCGTGTTTTAAACCACTAGGTCATTCTAAAAGTTAGTACTTAGGTGAGAACATGTCCCTGATCTTTAAAATTGTGTCTCCTGAGCGTTCATGGAACAGAAACCAATTTTGTTCAACAGACTTCGGTCTGTGAGGGGCTGAAAATAAGAAAGGTGAATTATGTTCAGTAACTAGATGGGCAGAATGTGTTTTATAGGAATAGATTAGGAAAGCAACAGTAAAACGATAGTTTTCCAAGATACTTTACTGGGTTTTCAGCTTAATGCTGTGTCCTCGTGGTGGCTGCAGATCACCAAGACCTCCCTGCAAGTGCTGGTTGTGTGGTAGATGGAAATGTCTCAAGCATGTGTGAAAAGGAGACCCTGTGCAGTTCCTCTTCCCTGGGGTTAGGAGCACCCCGACTGCTCTCCTACTGTTGGGTCAGAGCTGCTCCTTGGACAACTTGTGTCTGCTGAGCAGAGCTATCTCCCATCCTTTCAGATCAAATGGAGACTTCCCCATGTCCTGCTCCTTTCTGCTTCGTCCTAGCTCCTGACTTTCTCCTTTTCCCTTGATTTTTAGTTCATCACCACCACCGTCACCAGTGGCTGTTAGAGACCTTGGGCAAGGTACAGGCTCTGTTGGAGGCAGCGAAGAGGGTCCGATAGGACTATGAGTGTGCTGCCAGGCTTCCAGCTTTTTTTTTTTTTTTCCTGGAGACTTTGCTCCTTTCTTTGCAAGCCTAGAGCTACCTTCTGCTTTAAACAGGCAGATTCGCTCGCTGATTAAAAAGCATTGTTAATTTAGAAGGAAGGCCACATTCTTTCTCAACACCATCATTAATGAAAGACTAGGAAATTGCCAATTCACCCAACATTCACATCCTTACCAACCTATGCTCACATCGTTTATTGCCCAGATACCTTAGTGCCCAAGTACATGCCGAGGCCCGTACACAAAAACCTTGACTTCAATCTCATATATTTTTCCTATGCATAATTAAGATGATTGCCTCTTAAAACCAGGAGTATTTTTGGTAAAACACCTTTGTTTTTCTGAGGCTGGGTTTTTTCGATTGTGCCCAAACATGGGCACTGACTGTGGCTGCAGTTTTATGAAACTATGTATAATCCTGCGTGAATCATAATACCCAGATGAAAACAGCTCCTTCAGAGCCCTGTCTCTGGAAGGATGAAAAAAAAACCCCAACCCATGATACCCAACAGTCTAAGTCTCACCATTATAAACTGTTGCAGGTTGAACATAATAAGAAAACAGGAGTTTTACGTCGGTAAGGGTAACGTAACTATGCAAAACCCACTTACAGCTTAGACATATCATTCATGAGTTACACCATGGCTCCTAACTCATGGCAACGACGAGTGTCTGGCAATCCCCACCATCTGGTGAACTCTGATGTGTATTTGAACAGCACAGTGTGTTAGTGTGCCTATATACAAGACATATTCGCACACAACATAGAGTGGCAGGGGAAAGAGAGAGAAATTATGTTTCAGCTGTGAGTGACTTATATTTACTCAAGCAGCAAAGAAATAGCTGATGGCTCACGAGTGATCAAAGCTCGTGGTGAGTTATAGAGGTCTTTCCTCACCAGTAAGGAAGACAGAGCACATTTCAACCTGCTGTATATCCTTTTAGTCCAACACACACATTTTAGTGCTCATTTTTATTTTGGTTTAGAGGCCTTTCTACTATGCCCAGCAAGCGATTCTTTTTATTATTATTTTTTTTAATTTTTTTTTTTTTTTTGCCATCTCTTCTGCCTCTCCTCTGTCTGCTGCTGGTGCCAGAGACAGAGTAGATTGGGAAGCCTTACTGGTTGAACTCGAATGAGATTTTTATATTGCTTGGTTGCAAGCTCCTGTGATGAGCATAAGGAATTTAGTTTTGATTGACACGATGTACTCTTAAAGCAAAAGTGATCTATCAGCATTCAGGCACCCACGACTTTTTTCTTTTGTGACAGAGAATAGTTATGTTGCAGTTGTGCTACAGCAGTGCAGGTTGAATTGCAGTTTCCCTTTGAATCCTCTGATAGAGGAGATAGAGAAGAGTGAGTCAAAACAGGGCTGTTTGAGATCACTCCTAACAAGCCAGGCTTGAGGATCTTCTCAGTTTCTGTTGCTCTGGCTGCTTTGTGTTCAGCCAGATCTTCCTCTGGTACACCAGCGTTCTCATTCCAGTACAGAATATTCGTACGGGTGACACAACATTATTTGCAGCTTTGGTGGCTTTAAAATGGGTTTTTACAGTTAACACACCCCGCGATCTTATACCACGAAAGAACTGGTTTGGAGAAAAGAGGTGATAGATCCCGAGATGGAGTGTGAATGCAAGACATCCTCCTTCTCTCCTCCTTCTACTCTTTGCTGAATGTGCAACCTCTTGAAATATGTTGCTTTACAAATGAGTTATTATTTGGCCTTTGCTTGGTGTAGAAGGCACGTGAGCTTCCTCTGGGAGGAAATAGAATTTTATAAATTAGCCTTTGAGCTTGGGAGAATTGGATTGTGATTTTTTTTTTTTTTTAATTTATTTTTTTAAAATTTTTTAGTTGACTGCTTTGTAGGGCACTGAACAGGTTATTTAGCCTACCTTTTCCAGGTCTGGGAAATGGGGACAGTGTTCTTCACCCCACCACTGCCGTATAAACGCGTTGCCTTCTCTCTGGGGGACTGGGATGTTGGTGTTTAAAGAGCCATCAGAATAAACCTGTTTGTTACTAGTGGTTTTATTACTGTTGGTTTTATTACTATTGGTAAACATTTGAATCCACATATAAACAGTTGTAAGAATCTTCTTCAAAAGCTTCAGTGTTTGGCGAGTCGTTTTGTGTTGAGCTTCCTTGCCATCTTTTTCCAACTAGCAAAGCCTTCTGAATATAACTGGATAAATGTTGTTGTAGTTCCCCCGTGAAGATTGGATGGCTCATAATGCCTGTTTGAGGGAGATTCAGAATAAGCTAGTGAGAAATTGCAAAGGCTCCTTGTCCCCAGGGTAGGCTTTCCTCATCTGTGGCCATCGTGGCAGGTCCGTTTTGGGGAGCTTGCCGTGCCGATGCTCCTGCCTTGCCCGGTGTGGAGGGAACGGGCTGGCCAAAGTTACAAATTTTATAGCTTCTAAAGTATAGAAGAAGCAGTTTGGATAATTTTTGTAATTTTTTTTTTTTTCCCTAGAAATGTAGTTATGCGGAGTACTGACAGTACATGTGAGGCTTTTGAGCTCAAAATGTATAATTATATAATTTATAATTGATGTGACAAACATGAAAATAAATATCTGAAGATGGCAATTTTCAGGAAGTGCTTTTAGGACCTTTGGTTTCATATTTTGTATTTATTTGGGAAGATTTGGCTGATTTTACAGGAGGAAAAAAAAGTTGCACTCTCATAGGCAGCGAATGCCTCTCAGCAAGACTCGTCCTTGGTTATCCAAGTCTCCTTCGAATCTTTTGCTGAGGAAATAGTGACCGAACATGTCAATTTAATATCCCCTTCTTTGTCATCCTGCTTCTGCATACTTTTTTTTTTTTTTCTTCCCAGGTTCCACTCCTGGCACTCTGCAACTTCCCATTTCTATTTCAGTGTTTCAAGCACTGCTCAGAAACAGATGGATGGCTACATTTCAACCCCACCTCCCAACTTGCACGCAGTCCACATCTCGCGCCGCGTTCTTGAGCGCATACAAGCAACAGGATGCTTGGCATTTGCTTTTTAATAAGTTCACCATCATTTAGCTCAAGTGCTCTCCCATGAGCAATTCCCTCTCTCCAAAAAAAAATTAAAAAATTTCAAAAAAAGTCGAGCAGAGGATATTAATGTGCAAAGGATATTAACGTGTTTGAAGCAGGGAGGAAGGTGGGGCACGCGTGCTTTTCGGAAACGCGCTGTTTCCCAATGCCTGTTTTGATGACTTTGAGCAGATTTTGTTTGCAGGTATGCCTGGTACCGTGTGATCGCCCGGGGAGCGATGCGATACGACGAACAAAACCTCAGCTCTACATTTGCTTTTCCTCCTTTTGCTTTGCGGCGCCCGGGTTTTGATGTCTTGCTTCTCAGAAGGCTTGACGGTAGTAATAACGGAAACAGCAAAAAATGTCAGCCTGACTACTGTCTGCGTGTCGGCACTAGTCCAGGGAGTTTCAAAGGGATGTTTTATTGATTCTGTAATTGCACAGTAGAATGGACAAACTGAACTGTACCTCAGGGCAAGGAAAGCCCCTGTCTGAACGGCATCTGTTGGATGTATGCGCTGCTGTAATTTGGGCAGGGAGCGCTCGCTGGGCGGTTTGAACCAGGGGACTGAAATCTGGGCTTTAACCCTTTCGTTGTAGGCGATGGAAGCTCTGCTTTTGCCTTCTGATCGCGGCCTGGGGGGAAGATCTACTTTGTGGGGGGATCTCGGCGCTGAAGTGACTCTGTGGGGCTTGGCTGAGATGTACACCAGCGTTGCTTTCAAAGGAAAATTTGGCCTGTGATCTTTTCCCTGGTGTTATCCCTCCAAGTTATTCCCCTCCTCTGGGATCCTGAGCTCACAGTATTATAGCTTGCAGTGTTGCCTCACTTGCAAAATCCACTTCTTAACTGAAAAACTGGTCTTAATCTCTGATGAAATAAGCCTGTGTTATAATGCTGGTGCCTGGGAGCGGGTAACTTCCTCTAGCACGAGCTGATTACTTTCCAAAACTGAAGGAGTGGACTGAGCTGTTTTGCTAAAACAATCGCAAATTAAATTTGTAAACTTTTGCTGTTGCCATATTTTTTTCACTGGCATGCTGTCTGTGTGCTGCGTCTTTAATTTGGTGAGAACACAAATCAGTTAGGCTAACCTACAGCAATTCAAAAACCGGGGGGGAGAAAAATGAAATACACTGTCTTGACTTGATACGTGGGTGTCCAGGGTTTCAGTCCCAATTCTTCTCTCTTATTTCTTTTAGCCAGCTAGAGCTGGGTATCCTGCAAAGAGCAGTGCTTCATCCTCAGGGCAGACCTCACAGAAACAAGGGGTAGGAAGGCAACGAGGGAGGAAACTCTATCCAGCCTCCCTCCTTCAGAAGGTCTGTAAATTTGACTTTTGGGTTACACAGTTTGAGGATTAAGGGAAGAAAGAGCTGGAGCAATGCAGAACCAGAGACGGGGATGTTCCCAGGGATGAGGATGTGGTAGCACACCCAGGAGCACCCACTTGGAGCTGATGCTCTGCAAGCTTCCAGCAGATGCCAGCAGTTTATGAACCAAACCCTGATCTTGGAGCTTGCGCTGCTCTTAATTATGGCCATGATTAGGTCATTGTCTTCCCGAAGTTAAATAGGCAGATGGGTCTGGGTTTAGAGGGTGAGGTGCTGTTTGTTTTTGGAAGTTGTGCAAACCTTTAATGCGTTGTTTTGCAATCTTGATTTTTAAATGCAAGGCTCTTTCAAAGCAACTTGCTGGGACAGACCTGCGCTGGATTTTAGTAGATTTTTACAAGAAAGTGCCGTCTTAAAGGAAGATGTGTGCTTAACTTTATGATTTTTTTTTTTGTTGAAGCTGCTGTGCTACTTTATCTGGAGCCTTGCATGTTGTAATATTCATAGACAGAAATAAGCAGTTAATGTTAAGGATGTGGAGCATTCTGCCAGTTCCACAGAATGAAAAGTGAAGCCCATCTTCAGTAACGTGCAATTGCAGAAACCGACTGGGGAAGATCCTGCAGCGGGGATCTACTCAGTTCCTTTCTGGTGATCCAGAAAAGTATAAACGGTATACAAGCAGCAACAGCTGTACTTTGGGTTTTTTGCCAGAGGAACAGCAGCTTTATTCTGCACTGGGAAGAGAATGCCAGAGATTTGTTGATTAGTAGGGGAGGGGAGCACTGCCCACTGCAGCTGATACAGTGGTCTCAATACATAATTAATCAAAAGTAGACTTTGATCAAGCCTAAAACTCGCAGCCTTGTGAATGGAGCAGCGAGATCTTGATCTGTCATATTTTGTGGTATGAATTTTAATAGGTAGGTGAAAGATAGCTTGTCTTTATCTAATTTCATATTAAATTCCCAGCCAAAGTATCAAAAATGTCTAAGATCAGTAGCGCTGATGCTGGACCAGCCGTGATGCAAGGTGAGGTGCAGCATCGCTGCCAGGCTTGCTCTACATCAACCCCCTAATTTGGGGAGGTAGGTTTAATAAGAGCCGAATGGAAATTAAAATATCAGTGTATGAACTAATAGTTTAACATTTGGCTGAGTCTTTATCACCTTCCTCCCCCAACTCTGACTTCTGTCAGATTGCTCATAATTTCAGTCTCAGTGATCTGACTCCCTGTTGTCTTTTTATAAGAATGGCGAGGTGAGTGTGACTGAAAATACAGAATGTGCACTAATATTTCCTGTGCCACATCAGATCACCAAAATGAGTAAAGAACATCCTGAAAGCTAAAATTCTCAGCACATATTTTCTGTCAACACTAATGCTGAAATGGAATTGCCCCAGCCAATCAGACGTGGGAAGACACTGACTTACTGACCCAGAAAAAGCTGTATTTCCCAATTTTTGCAATGTCTCCGCTCTGTTTGGCAAGGAAAGGTGGCCAGAGTCAGGATCCACGGTAGCACAGTGCTTGGAAATCCCAAAAGTGCTCCAGGCACATTGATAAGCGTGTTAGGAGAACCAGAGCAGAGTCCTAAGGGTAGGAGCCATGGGAAGCAGGCATTTTGCCAAAGCTCTGCTGAATATCTCTCTGCCTTGCTGATAGAAATCATTGATGCTTTTTGGCAATGACTGTTGCAATAGTATCTGGTTTTGTGATGCCTTGCGTCCATTGATGACTGCTTGCAAAAAAAAAAATAAATAAAAGGCTAGTGGAGTTTACCAAGTAATTACTTGCTGGGTATTAACAGCTGCTTGGTAACATTTTCAAGAGCATCCTAGTCCTGCCTTCATGGAAACATAGTTCTCTGGAGTTGTTTGAATTAACTGTGGGATCCCAGTAGCTTAGGACACTTGTGAAATGCCCAGGAGGGTTGTGGCTGAGAGCAGCCTGTGGTGTCAGGAGAGCTGCTACGGCAGGAGCTGACCTACCAAAGTGAGCTGATAAAGGCTGCGTGGTGTGCAGTACGAAGGCATCGTGAGCTTGGGCGAGCTCAAGCGTGCAGAAGTCTAGCGGAAAGGAGTCCTTGTGCAGTTCCCCAGTCTGTGTATCTGTTTTCCCTTCTTTATTCCCTTCTCCCTCAGGACCAGCTTTGCCAACCTGCATGTGCCTTGGAACAAGGAGGGTTTGGGTGCTCTGAGCCATCCTTGCTCATCCCTGAAACCAAAGGTGACCCTAGAGCAAATCTCCACGTAGCATCTCATTGCAGGGCATGAGCATCTCCCTCGTTGCACTGGGAGCACTGATGATGAGCAGGTAGATGACCAGGCAGCTGGGAAGGTGCCAGATGCCTTCAGGGGCAGCATCACCAAAAGTAGCAGAAAGGAATTGGTTCTGGGCTGGGCACGAAGTGTGGTGCTGGACCCGGCCTGTGGGACAGCTGTGAGCATCAGCATCTCTTGATGTGCAGACGCCAGGTAGCTGTTGAGCTTCCTGCTTTTCTGTTTTGCTGCTATTGTTTTTTTTTTTTTTTAAACCCACATTAGTTTAATTATTTCTGTTCCTGGAAGTTTCTGGGCAGGATCTGATTGTAAGACCTGGGTGTCTGGAAGATTAATTTGTCCTTTTGGACCACAGATGGACCGTTACTATTTTATAATCATCGACAGTGGTTGTAAGGAGCGAGGAAGGATGCAGTAAAATACAACGATGCTGACAGTGTAGAAATAGTGCATCTTCTGGCTGTTGGGTATTTTGATAGAAACCTTTTATCACTTTAAAAACTGGCTGTGTGTCAATACGATATGTTAAAAACAGAAGTAGGAAACTGCAGGCTTTTAATTTGTGCCATTTGAACCCTCTTACCTTGGATGAATGCGGCGTGTAAATTATAGTTCCCATGAGGTAAAAATCAGTCAAATGCTACTTAACCTTTACTCTGCCATGTTTCGTGTTCCATTTGTGCTTAAGAGAATATGTGCGCACGTTTTCATCTCGCTACCCGGCGAAATCATCCGTAGGGTTCCTGTAACGACACAAAATGTCTTTCGGTTCGGATTTCAGGTGAGCAAAACGGCTGTCATCTTAGAGATCTGACGGCTGAAGTGGTTTCAGAAATTTTGTTTACCCTTCGAAGGTGAGGAGCTGAAAGAGGTTCTTTTTTTCGTTCAGCACAGCCGCAGCGATTGCTGTTGACAGCATACCTGGCGGATAAGTTCTTGCCATGATTTCTATTAGAACTGGTTTATTTGTGGTAATACCATGGTTTCTATTAGAACTGGTTTATTTGTTTGTGCTGGTTATGTTTGTGCTAAATATTCCTGCCTCAGACTGGGATTTTCCAAAGTCGCTCTCCTGCAAAATATGCTTTAGGTTTTTTCTAAGTTGTTTCAGGAAAGAATATTCAGCTATTTGAGTTGTTTGATATAAAAAACAACTTCTCTCCATGATAATTTCCTACTAAAAGAATCGGAAACTTGTCAACTTTGATGCTTGACATGCAAAATACCTGACCCGGAACCCACTAAATTTCCTAGAAAAAGTTTTCTTTTGACTTACATGTTTGGATCAGGTTTATGGTTCTCAATGAAGCTTGTGCCTTAGACTGCACTCTGCATAATTTGCTAAATGATATTAATGAGAATCTGGAAAATGTACCTTGGCACTGTTTAGAGACACTTAACTCTTCTAGTGTCGAAAGAGCAAGTTTTTCATAGTAAAAAGCAGAAAAGAAATTCAAGCTGTTTTCCCGGTGAGCGTTTTCATTTGAAAAAACCCACAACAACCCGCCAGCGAAAGAAGAAAATTGGGGAAATGAGAAATAATTTTTTTCAAAATAGCAGACTTCAAGGTCTGTACAATATTTGCATTCTGTTAATTCAAAAGTTCTTGCAAAATAACTTTTAAAAAAAGAAAAGTTGTCTCTGTGTTGGCGAGCTGTAGTGATTACAGTGGAAACAGATGTGCTGCTGCGCTGGGAGCCGGCTCCGAGCAGAGAGCCTTTGGCCAAACAGGAGCTGCAGCAAGGGCTGGGTGTTACCCTCTCACCCCTACACCCCTCGTTCTGCTCACCTGCCTATTCTGGAGATTTCCAATTTTCTAAAGATAGTATTTTTAGCACATGGCGCTTTTTTTTTTTTAAAAAAATAAATTCTATCATTCCATGGCTGGAACAGCAGCAGGGAAGGGAAATGCACAAGTTGGCGTGGTTTGTAATGCTTAAGTTGGCTGTGCTGGGTATCTTCTGTATTTAATTAGATAATTTGATACCATATAGAAATATTATTAAATTTCACGCTTAACAGGGACAAACAAATCTACGAAATTTTTTACATATGGTCAGTGTGGCAAAATAAGAGCTCGTGGTGGAAGTTTTTTTGCTTTAAACAAGCTTGGTTTTAATCATAATGATTCATGTGTACAGAATCCAATCCTGTGTCTGTGTTTTAATTCCTTTTTTGCTCCTTCAGAAGGCAGAATTTCTGATGATGTTCACGACTGGGAATCTGCAGGTGTTCACCTGAGTAGAAAATGAGTAAAAATGGGAGGAAAGACCATGAGAATTGGCTTTTCCTTTTTTTTTTTTTTATCTTTATGTATAAGTGTGCTTTGAATAAATAAAAAATACTTTAAACCACCTAGAAGCAGGGAGCAAGAACGGTGTGCTGGATCGCATTTCTCCTCCACAGCTTTTGTGTGCTTTGGAGAATTTTTTGCAAACAGTCCGGCTGGTGTATCTTATCCCTAACATGGAGTGAGAAGGTTGATCAAACCATACGCTCCTTCAGGCCAGAAACTTTTTGTTGTGGCCAAAAAAACAAAAAGGAGGGAAGGGAAGAAGGAAGGGACTTGGGAAGCCTGGAGTATACTCGTATAACTCTCGGGGAGCGGTGCTGAGATGAGCATTTCTATTTGTAGAGCTGAGAAGAAAAGCGAAAATAAAATGGAGATAGGTCAGGACTGCTTTGATTTAAAGAGGTTTAACTAAATGTCGGCTTCATTTAAAAAAAAAACAACAAAAAAACAAACCAAAAAAAAACAACAAAACAGAACACCACCAAAACAAAATAAAACACCGAAATAAGATGCTTGTATAGTGTATGTTTCCAGGGTTTGTGTCAGAAGGAAAAGCCTCGCTGACTCCACGCAGTCGTCAGATGTGTAAATAATGAAACTACAAAGTCTTACTTTCACTTGTGGACAGTCCCTAATTTTCCCCCAACCTCTCCAAAAGCCTGAACAGGAACAGAAAGAAGTTTCAAATGTGAAAAAATGAAACTTGGTATTTACTGATGGTTCAAATATGAAAACAGACAGCAGCACGGGGAAGGAGCTGGCTCCGGGGGACGGTGCGTGACGGAGTTGTCCCTTTCTAGGACAGCAGCTCAGCCCAACATCCTTTTAGCAGTGAAGATAAACCATTGCCATCACCAGCCACGTCGGTATCTTCGTAGCTCAGCCCAAGTCCTGTTGTGCATGGACTGGCACAGGGCAAGGAGCTTCAGATGATGCTCTTGTCAGTGTTGTCAGTAAAGGACTTGAGCTATGGGAGATCCTTAACTGTAGGGAAAAGGCAGCAGCTGACTGAGGGGTGAGTACTCAGGAGGTGCCGTGAGATCCAGTCCAGGACTGTCAATCTAGGTCGTTCTGCATTGCAAATGGCATTTGCAAATGGAAAAATTACTCTCAAAGACTTTATAGCAATCCACACGCAGGCACTGGGAACAACAGTGATCTACTGAGCTTGTGGTGATGGGCTCTTTGAGGAGCTACAGTACAGGGAGAAAGATGTTCTTAAAAATGCAGTGCACTGGGAAGCAAGTGCTCTGTGTTCCCTGCAAAACTGAGTTAAAAAGTTTACTGAAGGTTTTTAACAACTTTTCGTTAGGGGTGATGCGAGAGCATAAAGCGTTTTTGGATAAAGAACTGTCAACACATTGTTTTTGAAGATTCTTGATTTTGATTTGTCCTGTGTCTGGAAGTAACCCTTAGGCCCATGTCAGCAATGAAGTGAGGAACTTTTACTTGTATTAGTTTTCTCCTGTAAATGTTTTATTCCTCTTTGTCTGTTTGGAGTGCTGTTTCAGCTGAGCTTGTCTGTGTGCACAGACTGGATTGTCATGAAGTTGGGAAACCGTTTGACCTTCTGATCTGTGTAATCACCAACAGAAACACATTTGCAATATTGGTATGACATGGCTTTAGGTGGTTTAGTAGCGTAAGTGGGGCTGGTAACATGAGCTCACTGTATTTTTCAGATATATGCTTATTTTCTCGAGCAGTTTCCTAAGTATTACGCATAAGCCAGCTATGCAGCTGGACTGGAAATGCCTTCTGGAGCTTTGCAGTTGACTGTGGATTTTGGACGTTAGAAAGCTGAGAGACTGTCTTCTGAATAATGCACCCCCTACCCAAGGAATAAGTATACTCTAACATCTAAGGAGCCTTTCGATGGCTTGAAGAGAAAGGTTATGGTGACAAAATTCCAAGTTCAATGGCCAGGGCAGTACCCCTTGGCAGAGATGCGCAGCTGCACATGTACAACATGTACAGTAAATGCGCTGATCTTTCAGCATCTTGGTTATTTTGGGAAATGTTCAGACAATACATCAGTCTAGTTTTGAAACAGCTTCAAACACTTTACCACTGAAACCTCTAAAGCAAATGTTACAGAACATGCAGCTTGTCTGTTTATCTTCTCTAAGACTATGTGAAATCATATGTGAAAAGCGATAAGAATCACAGTATCTCCTTTGGTTGCTCAACATGAGAAGCTGATGAAGAGACAGTCATCTCAAAGACATTCTTCAGAATAGCTGCAGAACAGAGAGGTTGGCTAGGCCATCTCTGTAGAGAAATGAAGGTGAGACTGTAACCCAGGTGGGCAGGCACGGTCTTTTTAAACCTGGTCTAGCAAAAGTGATGGCTTTGGTTTGGCCATCAAACCCACATTTTCGTCGTTCCCAGAGTTTGATCTCTACCCTGTGCTGCTGTCTGTGCTGGTATTCCTTGTTCACAACTGCTGTCCTAGGGGTTGGGTGGGTTGTGTTCCTTGCTATGTGTCTGGCAGCAATGGGTTAGAAAGCTCACTGGTCCTGAGAGCGTTCACACTGGTGTTCCTCCACCCCGGTAGCTCCCTGAGCACGTCAAATCAAACATGCATAAAGAAAATGTACTGAAAGGTCAAGAAAAATTGGTTCCTACTCTTTATGTGGTTCCCAAAGCAGACTGAAGCCCCTGTACCAGTAAAGCGGTGCTTTTATGGATGAAGTGGGTTTTGCACAAACCCTGCAGCAGAACTTGGCAGTAGGAGACCAATACGTTATTCTCAGTTGCTGCCATTCCACCGGAGAAGAAATCATCATCTCCACTTCTGGGGAGCTGCAGAGGGTCTAGTCAATTCAAGTGGAAAAATATCCTTCCATTTTTTTTGTTTTGTTTGTTTTTCCTACCCCTTGTACGGCCATAAAGCATGTTTTATATGCTTCCTATAGAGGTACAGATACTAAGGATGTGGATAAGTCTTAAGTGGAGAAGAGAAGCATGTTAAATTGTTCTTCCTAACAGAAATACCTAAAACAAATGTTCTTGAGTGTGACCTAAACTGAGGACAGAATTTAGACATAGAGCTGGATTCTCCTTCCCGAGGCAGAGAGGGCCTGAGGGAACAGGATTTCTTCGTCCTGGGAGGTGCCTTGAGAAGCTCCGTGGTGCCATGAGCTTCACAGAGCGCTCGGCTGTGTGTGATTTTAGTTGTTTAGGGGCCCAAGGCCAGGCCTGAGCCTGGTGTTCAGATTCTCTTCACTCGATATAACAAGAAGTGACTTATTCCCCTTATTATGTGTTTTAAGTAATAATTTGAAATAGCCAGGCTGGATTTAAGCCCATTATTGGACTTAACTTCTTTTGAATGCTTTGAGAGATGGCACGTAAAATACTTTAATATTAACAGCAGTGTTGCTTTTTTAATAATAATTATGCTAAATAAACCAGTTGAACCAATCTCAAATTTCCTTCTGTGCTACACAATCCCTATTCATGCTCTTGGAGCAGTTGAAATGCTGGCTCATTCTCCTGCGCACGAGTACGATGGATGAACCGATGGGCGGTTGTGCAGAACGGTGTTGTGGAGGGGTGACTATCGGCCCCAGGTGCTGGAGCTGATGGAGTTTTGTGTAATGCAGCGATGGGAAGAGGGATTCACAGGATGTCAGGTCACTGCTTGGCTGCTCCCTTTCCTGGCCGGGAGAAAAGGACGGTGATGTAGCTGAGGTTCTCCAAGGAGACCCTTAAATCATGGGGTGATGTGAGGGATAGGATATAGACAGGCAGCAGGGAAAGCATCTAACAAAAGGAATGCAGCGAGACAGATAATCCTTGCAGGAGCATCCAGGTGACAGATCTTTTTCCTCCTGATTTAAGCAGCACTATGGTGCACTAGAGCCGATGGCAAGTGCTCGCTTGGAGATGTTTCTTTAGGTGGTGGTTTGCTGTTTTCTTTCTGGGACTGTTTCTCTGGTGTTTATGATCTGACAGCAGTAGTGAGTCACTGTATCAAAGTCACGTCCAGGAAAGAAAAAAAAAAAATATATTGTATATACTGAATGCTGAATGTCATGGACTGGTGCTGTGTATGGCAACACAAATAAACACGCTGTATGGTTAATGGTGTGAAATTTGGCTCTCTACCTGTATTTGCAGAACGTACATGCTTTTAAGAACCTTAACAAGTAAAATGATCTGTTATTATTTCATTTATAAGAGTGAAACAAGGGGAGGCAGGAAAAAAGATTATCTTGGTCTTAGCCACATGTGTTGAATTTTGCAGTAAGCTCCAAAATGATGGGTTGAGGAAAGATGATTGGTTTTCGGTTTCTGAAGTTTTTAAATATTGCCTTTGACCTGTGATTTACAGGTGGAGATGTCTTTGCTTTTTGTTGGCATGGCTGTAAATGTGGTCACTGTTGGGTTTGTTTTTTTTTCTCCCCACTTCTCTGCCTTGTTGACAATCAGCTGGCAGAAGTGGATTCAAAATTGGAACAAATACTCCCAGGTGTTACAAGCTTCTCTGATCCCTTTGTCCATATTTAATCTAATCTCAAATTAAATGGATACTATTGATTAGATTCCTTTCAAACGTGCATGGGTTACTCAATGTGCAGGGAAATGTTGTTCTCTTGTGTGAGTGGAACCTAAAAGGTGAAAGTATGAAATTAATATGCCTGCAGTTCCTTGGAAATTGCATGCTGGATTTCTGTGAATGCACCGTATGGAACAATGTTTCGAGCAAATTATTGTTATTTACTGTGGATTTTGCCTGAATATTTAAAGTCAACAATTATGCTTCCTTTTGGTATTTAATGGCTTTTTTTTATTTTTAGAAAGCTGGATAATTCTTTCTCTGAGTTGGTGGCTCTAATACCAATCTTCAGAAAGCGCTACGTAGCGCACGGAGCGTAACTTGATAACGCTGTTGTTCTCCTGCATCAATGACAACGGGCCTAAAGTGTTGATAAATTTGATGGGAACACGAGTCCAAGTGGCAGAGTCCACACCGTCGGTGAGAGCCCGTTGCAGGGTAGCTTCTGAAGCTGGATTAGTCCGTGGTGGCTTACGCAAGCAATGTGGGTGGTGTTGGCTCCCTCCTTCGTTGCTGCAGCCCATGGGGTAGGTACCGCTCTCCGAGAGCAAGGTTTCCAGCTGCGGCACAGCCAGCCTTCCAAGCAAGCTGCTATAAATCCCAGTAAAAGCAGCAATGTTCCCCTCTTGCCCTCCCCACAAATGCACAAAGAAAATCCCGAGCTCTTTGCAGGCGTGCTGCTTTCTTGGGGCCCCCTTTCCTCTGCATTTTAATTGAATAAGTGCCACCAGTTGGATGGTCCTTGAGCAGCGGAGCGTTGCCCATTGTGCTAAGAAAACAGAAAGGCCGGTGCAGATGGGGTCCTTGTGTTTCCCTCTGCCTTGCCACTATTATGTGATTCTTTTTTTTTTTTTATTTTTTTTTTCCAGTCCCGTTCATCTTTGGACGTGCGTGGCACGTGCCTGCCCCAAGTACGTGTAAGCCGCTGTGGTGACCATCTCTAGTTAAACATCACCACCACCTCCTTGAGGTCAGTGTTAGCCTTGGCTGGCTACTGTCCCAACAAATTAAATTCCCTGGAAAAGCCACTGGAGTGGCTGTATCTTGGTGTTGCTCTCGAAGTGAGAATGCCTCACCCGTTTTTGCGACAGGAGATGCGAGATGGAGGGTTATTAAGTAGGTGTGTGCATTATAACGGATAATTTATCTGCTTAGTATAGACCATCCCCACGGTCACTTAACTACTGGTTCATTTAGGCTTTTGTTAAACGCATTAATTGGAGGAGGGAATGTCCTTGATTCGTTGCATTGGATTAGACAGGCGAACCTTGAGGTAATCTTGTCTTTATTTCTTGATTACATTTATGTAATTAAAATTGCAGTTTCCTTGCTGCAAAGGGTTCCTTTTAACGTGAGCTGCTCTTCTCCTAATGTGCAGAAAACTGTGTTTATGAGGAATGGCAAAACAAGATTCGGTAAGGAAAAGCCTTTCTACCTGGAGGCCTGATCTGTATGGCAGAAACTGTTTTTCAAGGCAAGGAGTAGGAATGTCAGGTGCTCCTAGAGTCTTGAAAAAGCTCAAGATGTGTTGCAAATCAACAAGTGAGAAATAAGTGCTGTCTTGAAAGACCTTGGGTTTCGGTTCCCTTTTGAAGAGTGAATCGGTACATGAAGGTTGAAAAATGTCAGAGCAGTCACCTATATCAGCAAGTAAATTGGAAACCAGCGGTGATAAGATATTCAAAGAAGCATGGAGGGTACTGTCCTGGGCATAATGTAGTTTATCTGACCTGTCAGTCAGGTTCACTGGGCAGTTTCAGTCGTGAGGTGGGACCAGCTAAACAGAGAACAGATTTTTCTGTGAGAACGAGACCTTCATTTGAATTCTTCAGAGAAGCCTGGCAGGTGTTACGAGCATCAGTGCTTCTGATGGCTGCTTCTGCAGAAACCAAGAGACTGGTCATGGGGGTTGGAGTCCAGGTTGAGAAGGAGCTTGGATGGGGCCTTCTGGAGTTCACTTCTATAGAGGTTTCTTCTGAAAGATAGCCAGAGCTCCTGTAGGGCCACGGACACCTTTGCTTCTTTCTTCTTTATTTAGCTGTGTTTGAGAAGCTCCAGTGCCCTGAAGGAGCAGGCCAATGGGTAATCGATTCTCCTTCTCTCCCTCTAAGAGGTTGCAAGATACTTGGGGTGAAGGCTTCCTCCAAGGAACGCCATGGAGCTGTCTGTGTTCCTCATTCTGCACCTTGTCCTAGTAACATCCCTTTCTAGATCTGCTCCGCATTTGGGTTCCTAAGGTCCAAATGAGGAAAAAAGTGGCTCCTGAGAGGGGGCAACGTTAAACTATTAGTACTGAGAAGTTTAGAAACCATTTATTTTTCAGAGGGCTGGTGGCAGTGCTCAGCAGGGTTTTCTTAGCAGCATGTGCATGCTTTCAGTTGATGGCTGTGGCATTTTTGAGAATCATCTACAGCTTTGCACTCCAGGTCGCTCAGGCTATCGTGCCAGGTCAAATAAAATTCTATCTTTTTACTTCTTGAAAGTGTCTAAATGTAAGCAAAAGGTCCCTGAAACCCTTGCTAAGGATAAAAATCCAGCCTGTGTTTTCCTGCGGAGGCACATTTCAAACAGCTTTATTAGTAACTTAAAGCTGTTTGTCTTGAAATCTTCCTGTTTTGTCCAGTAGTGACTGTTTGCTCACTTCATGTTTTTCCAGACAAGGTGTTAGTAGGTGGTTCAGAGCAGAACAGGCAGCTTGCTCAATTCATACACTGTTAGTTTTACTTAAGTTTGCAAGAAAGGAAAGAATTTACGGAGGGAAAAAAAAGAACAAAATAAGGTTGAAGCATTCCCCCTCTTTTTATTTCTTTTCTTTTTCCCTTTCACAATTTAGGCGAAAGGCTTTCAAAGACTAATTCCTCAGTGCTTTTCTTCCAGCATTCTTGGAAACCTTTGGGAGGTGTGTCCTACCTATGTGTTCTACTCATCAGTGGCATGTGTTGCAAGAGCATAAGATTCTTCCCCTGCAGCCAAGTGCTGCTCCCAGGTAGACACCAGCAAACTCCACTGATGACAAACTACTGAATTTCTCTCTTCTTTTTCCTTCCCTACTTCTCTCCTGTCTTGCCTCCATCCTTTTATCTCAGCCTCGTGATTGCTTATTGCCAAGCCGTGGGACACTGAGATCCCTAGGAGGTAAGGGTTAATGTTGTTTGTTTGTAGAAGAAGGGTGGGGAGTGCTGCAGCTAGGCTGAGATAAAAGGTACCACCGGGAAGTGGTTTTTTTGGCTGGGGAAGGTAGAAATGCTTTTAGCCTTGCGACCCAGTTGACTGGCTCCAAGCTCCACGCCGCTATGAGGTAGCAAGCCCAAGGGCAAGGGCTTATTCTATGGTTTTTGGTGTGGGAAGTTTCCCAGGAGCTAGCGTGTAATTTTCACTCAGAGACTCATCTTCGTAGTTCACACACAAAAAAGTCCTTTTGTTCTGGTCCCTCATCAATGGTCCTTGTCTGAAGTTTCCCTGCAGTGCCCGGCCAGCTCTCCTCGGTTCTATGGGCTTGCATCTGGCAACGTAAAACTTGCACGATTCAAAGTTTCTCTCCAAATAAGAGTAATTATTTTTGTCTGGGCAAGCACCACGCAGTGTCACATACTCCTCTTTCTTTTGACCGAGGCATCGTTTTTTCTCTCTGGGACTCTGCAAAATCCCAGTATGGAAATGTACTTTCACTGCACAGCACTTGGAATGAACATAAAATGGGTTAGATACCACCTAACTTGTTTGTTTGGTTTTTTTTGAAGTATAGGAATTGAGCTGGGTCATCTTTTGATTTGATTGCCTGTTGTCAGGCCTGACTGCAGCGCTCCCATCCAGCCAGTACCAGAGCAGGCATTTAATCTGGGATGCATCTGAAATTTGGAGCATCTCTGCTGCCTAATGGTCCACTGGAAGAGGGATGGTTTTGGTGGAAACTTTGCTTCCTCCAGGTTATGCTATCAGCAAGCTACCTGGTCTTTCTAGTGTGAATTTTGCCCTGCTTGGCGGTACCTCAGCCAGGTAAAGAGTGGAATGGTGCTCGCCAGGATGACGGCAAAAAGTAGGTGAAGTTTTTTAGTCACGGTTAACAGGAAACAGTGGAGACTGTAACAAACCAAGAACGAAAGCAGGAGTGGGTGTTTGGATATCTTGAGAGATGGTTTTCCTCTGGTGGGATGAGGGGGTGGGGAATACACCGGGCAGAAGAAGGTTCAAAGATCGAGAGATAAACTTTCCAGAATGACACCTGCACGAATTTGGGGCACTGTAGCTCTGGCTGGGGTAGAAATGCTGATGTGATGGTGCTGTGCGTTCACTTGGTGCAGTTCTTTGGGGTCCTTTGTGTGACTGGTTTTTACAAACCAGTAATACAGTACCCAGTAATCAGGTAATGTAATAATGCTTTCTGAAATGATATTTTTATGTGTTCTGGATGCTTAAGGAATCTCATGTATGTTTTACACCACGGGGAATCGGAGACCTGGTTGCCAAAATGCAGCAACCTACCAGAATCCAGGTCTTTCTGAAAAATGCCCAAACCTGTGTTAGCTTCCTTGGGGGGCAACCTCGCTTAGTGTTGGAGGGGATAATAATCCTAAAGCACATGTTGGAAAATGAGGAGTTGTTGGTTTGGAAACCTAAATAAACCTCATTATTGAATAGGTTACACAAATATAGTGTTATTGGCAGTAGAAAAGAGCATCCTTTTGGGTGGTTTGCAGCTTTCTTGAGCGGTGTTTATCTTGCTCAGCAAGGCCCAGCAAAAGCAGCAGGTCTATGAATGGAAGCAGCTGGTGCTATAGACCTGACATTCACCATGGGAGCTTTCCAGGGGTTTTACACTGGCCCAGACTTGATCTGGTTCTGTGAACTGGGAGCAAGAGCTCAGAGGGACACTTCTGCAGCCGATCTAGTTTGACTGGAGAGGAATCCAGTTGATGTTTGCTGAGACTGCTCTGCAATGTGAATTAAAGTGCAGTAATTGAAGCCTAATGCACTTTTTTTTTTTTTCCCAAAAGAACTCTCTGGATTTGAACTGGAATGGTAAAGGCACCTTTGGAGCCTGTCAGTGCAGTTGGGGCACCAGTCTCTCTTCACGTGTGAATATTCCAGCATCTGAGCTGGTTTAAATGACACCTTTGTTCTGAGTGAACTCTTAAACTTCCCATGTTTATACTTTAATCGCTTTTATAAAATTCCTAAATGGTAGAAGAGCTATTTCTGTTTGTGGCGTGCTGCTTTCCAAGCCGTACAGGGCACAGAGATAAGTTTCCGAAATTCTTTCCAGTACCAAAGTTTTTCCTCACTTTTTCTTTGCGAAGGTAAACGTTCTTCTCCGAGATCTTTGACATAATATGTACCAAAGTCTTTTCCTCACTTTTTCTTCGCAAAGGTAAACGTTCTTCTCTGAGATCTTTGACATAATATGTACTTATATCTTAGAATCACTTTCATGAAAAGTTAAAAAAAAAAAAAATATAATCGGCGAAGCATCATAAATAACTTTTATGTCTAAATCAAGCTATTAAAAGCTTTTTTATTTTTAAGTAGATAGGGGAATAAAATAGCTGCATAGTTCATAAAGTGGTATACTATTACTGCCTGCTGGGCCCATGAATTATGCCAGCTTTTTACACTTGTGAAGTAAAAAGCGGATTAGAACTGTGATCAATGTATTATCCTATATTTCTTATTGTGCATTATATTTCCTTTTTGCGAACCTTTGTAGACTAAATGGCTACTAATGACATAATTACAATTGTTTGTCACCACTATAATGTGTGATTTCCTATCTCATCATGAAGATGTAAGTTAGATAAAGGAGGAGTTTTGGCAGGAAGACAAAGTGCAGTGATTTATTAAAGACCAGATGTGGTTGTTAAAAGCTTTTCTGCAGAAGGCTCAATTGAGTGATGCGAAATAGGAACGAAAGCTCCGATCACCACAGTTAGTGGTTCTTGGTGTGAGTGACACAGTTGCTCATAGGAGCATGACAAATTAGCGGCATGTTTTATTGTTGTGTACAAATTTACGTCTGAATTTAAACAGCATAAAAAGTTCAAAATTGCTTATGCCATTAAAGTGGATGTTTAAAGGAAATAATTACGCTGAAGCGGAGTGGGTGACTTGAAAACCTTGAATTCCGTGAAAACAGCTCGAGATCATATTAAGTAGAATCTCAGGTTTCTGGAAGCAATTACTGACGCGATGGACAACCAGAGCAAATGTGGTGGAATATTAATAAGCCTTGTTTTGATGCAGGTGAAATACCAGTGTAAATCAGTAGGACACCATCAAAGTCAAGCTGGGGACTGAGTTGCCTGTATCAGCAGAGGCTGATCTTCAGGCACCTTTCCAGAATGGGTGGGTGCTCCTAAGGAAGGAGGAGTGTGCACAAAGCCACCTCTGAGCACGGCCCTAACGTCTTGCGCTGGCTGCGGGGAAGCCTAGGGCAAAGCCGAAGCGAGGGCAATTAAGGAGGAAATAATTTGTTCTCTAGCTCTGAACTTTTGCACTGAGCAGCTCGGGTGTGTTTGCAGAAGAGCTGTGGCCAGCCCCTGTCCCACGGGAACGTTGTGACAATGCTTTTCCCGGTCCTTAGGCAGCGCCGTCTCTTTGCTTTTTTTTTCATTTTCGTGTCTGGTTGTGCTATGTGTCTGTAGCTATGGCTGCTTGCCACCATCTCGGCAGCGCAGACCTCGCACCAGCCCAGCTCCTCCTCGGGACCTCGTGCTGGCAGGAGGTGTTTCAGGCTGCTTTACGCCCTTGTTTCAGACTCGGGGTCGAGTGCTGCCTCTGCGCTAGTTTATGTCTTTTGAGGCACAACTGCTTTTGGTCTGCTTGCAACTGCAATTTTGATGTATGTCTACCTGTGTGTTGGATACAATACTGTTAATTATTGATAGTGATTAACGTTATGAATTGTGAGAGATCAGTAGCGATGGGAGACTTCTGAAGGTAGAATACCACCTTTCCTTCTGTTTCTCTTACTTATTACTCTGATCTAAACCCATAGAATGGTGGGGGTCAGAAGGGACCTCTGGAGATCATAAGCAGCCCTGCAGAAAAGGACTTGGTAGTGCTGGTGGACGAGAAGCTGGACATGAGCAGACAGCGTGCACTGGCAGTCCAGAAGGCCAATCGCACCCTGGGCCGCATCAAAAGAATCGTGGCCAGCAGAGCGAGAGAGGTGATTCCACCCCTCTCCTCTGCTCTGGTCAGACCTCACCTGGAGCTCTGTGTCCAACTTTGGAGCCCTCAGTACAAGAAGGACTGGACCTGAGGGAACAAGTCCAGAGGAGGGCCATGGAAATGATCAGGGGGCTGAAGCACCTCTCCTATGAAGACAGGCTGAGGGAGCTGGGGTTGTTCAGCCTGGAGAGGAGGAGGCTCTGGGCTGATGTAATAGCGACCTTCTGGTGCCTGAAGGGGCTACAGGAAGGCTGGAGAGGGACTGTTCACAAAGGCCTGGAGTGAATGACCTCTGGAGGTCCCTTCCAGCCTGAAACATTCTATGATTCTATGACAGGATGAGGGGCAATGGTTTTAGATTAGAGAAGGGCAGATTTACATTGGGTATTAGGAATAAGTTCTTTCCCATCGGGGCAGTGAAACACTGGAATAGGTTGCCCCGGGAGGTAGTTGAGGCCCCATCCCTGGAGATATTCAAGGTGAGAGGCTCGACAAGGCTCTGAGCAACCTGCTCTGGTTGAGGATGTCCCTGCTCCCTGCGGGGTGGTTGGACTAGATGACCTTGGGAGGTCCCTTCCAACCTAAACCATTCTATGATTCATGCTGAAAGCTGAGTCACCTAGAGCCAATTGCCTAGGATAGCATCCAGACAGATTTTGAATGTCTCCAGAGAAGGAAACTCCACAGCCTCTCTGGCGGCCTGCTCCAGGATCTGGCACCCTCACAGGAAAGAAGTTTCTCCTTATGCTCAGGTGGAACTTCCCATGTTCCACTTTGTGCCCGCTGCCTCTTGTCCCATCGCTGGGCTTCACTGAAAAGAATCTGGCCTCATCCTCTTGACACCTGCTCTTTAGATATCTATAAGCATTGGTAAGATCTCACAGAAGTCACAGAACTCAAGATACTCAGGCTGGGACGTGGCATGATAACTTCAGTATCTCTCTTACCCTTACTTATTTTAGGAGTCTTTACACTTATATTTGTCGTTTTATGTCTTGCTAGACATGGCAGGTGGTTGATAGGTGGTGGGGAGAGAACAAGAGAAATGTTCAGAGAAGCGATTTCTGATAAGCATCTGAAATGCTTCTATATGTGTCTTGTGTTCTTGGAATTCTGCTGAAAATTCTGCTGAAATATCATGAAATTGGTTTTATTTGAAGAGTCTGATGCTGCTTTTGGTTAGATTCTTCCCTGGTTTTTCAGCTTACTGTGAGGCTGGTTTCCACTGAAGCCTGTACAGCACAGGAAGTTTGGAAAGAATATTAAAATAGATTAAAACGTAATGCAGCCTTTTTGTGAATCTCTCATCAGATTTTTGGCCTTAGATTTTTTTTTTATTATTTTTTAAAAAAATATAATTATTTTATCTGAACTGGTAAGCCCATCCTCTTTTATGAATAGAGTTTAAGCTAACTTTGAATTTCCTGTCTTCCTGTTTAATCCAGACTTTTATCATTGCTAGCAGGCTAGGAAAAATACTATTGTCTCAAAGTCTGGGATAACTAAAAGTCTGGTTTGGACACATTCAATTTAATGACTTGAAAGCAACATTTTAAAAATTAATTATTATTTTCTTCTGTCCTTTGTGTTTGGGTTTTTTCCCTGTTCCCAACACAATCAGAATGTTGTTGTTTTCCAAATGAAATGCTCCTTTTTCTTTTTTTTTTTTTTTTTTTTTTCCCCGCTGCATCCTCTTTTAAAGCCCCTCATGCTTTCCCCTCCCACAGAAATATCGTATTGCTGCAGGCATCACAGATTCATTGTCAAAACTTCATGCTTGGCATTTTAGTGATAGAAATCAAACTGAAATACCAGTTCTGGATTGCCTTGCGCTGTTGAGCGATGGCAGGTAAGGTGAGGAGTGTGGAGAAGTCTACTCTAAGAGAGTACAACTAATATTTCTTCGTTATCAGTGAGACTTCTGCCTCCTTGATTTTGGTTATCCTCAGGTGAATGGACGGTCAGAACAACTGATTGAAGGACATGGAGGTCAAGGCAGCATTTTGTAAGGTCTCTGGTGGCTTCTTATATTCCCCTGGGTGTCTTGGGTGTTCTAGTATCTTCTAGCACAGTCAGCTGGAGGCTTCTCAGTCCTCAGATTGAAAAGAGACTCTTCAAAAAACTTGTCTTCTTACTCGGATTCACCACAAAATGTTTTTGGAGGTGATGGAGATCTTAGTAGAATAAGAGAAGTTCCTTCTGATATGGAAAACAGCAGAAAGAAGTCAGTGGTATTTGGGAAGCCCTCAATAAGCAAAAAGAACCAGAAGTCCACAATAAAAAAGTGGATTACCTTTTTTTGGATATCGTTGTCTTGTAGTCAGCAAGTCATTGCCCCTCGACACAGGTGGAGAGGAGATGCAACTGGAAGCTTCTGCCTTGTTGCTGTAGAGGAGAAGGCGGCTAGACCATCTTGTGCTGTTGGAAAATCCCAGGAGGCCACGATGCTTCTCTAAGCAGAGGGACCATGGATGAATAACATGGAAAGAGGTGTGGTTTTCTCTTTAGGCAGGATGAAGGGAACTGGTTGTGTTGGTAACTCCAGCAGGAGCTTCTAATGGAACAGAAATGCTGACTCTTGTAGTGCCATGTATTTTCTCTGGGGTGGGTGGGTG
>VWZK01013126.1:112782-138625 GCA_013396935.1 Baryphthengus martii
GGGGGGGGTTTGGGTGGGATAGCCCAGACCTCCTGGACAAACACCAAATCTCAAAAACTTCGGTAGTCTTGTAGAAAAAAAATAAATAAATTAGTTTTATGACTGTTGGTGCTCCTTCCAGTATTACAGAGCTTCCACCTTTCTTATTTCACCCGATGTGAGAAGAGATGGTAAAAAAAATGCTGTAAGTGGGAGGAGTGGGACCATCGCAGCTGGAAACAGAGCGTTGCAGACACCACTGAAATGTCTAACTCTGAATAATAGCTGCATAGAATTAATAAGGTTTGGTGAGAGTTACTTTTTTGGGGGAAGATTTCCCTGAGAAAGATCATCTGTAGTATTCTCACAGCTTGTTTTTGCTTGTTTTGGTGTCCACTTCTGTGAATTTGGTAACGTGCTTTGTATGTAGAGCTTCTCAGCCGCACTGAAATGGTTCTGTATAATTTGTATTCATTGTTAATTTTAGTAACTGCACTGAGATTTGAATTACGCTAATCAACTTTTCTTGTAATTTGTATAATTTACATACTGTACACACACTGCAAATGCAGGACTCTGATGCAAAACAAAGTTTAATTAGTGTAACAGGGCTGCATCAGCTTTCCAAGTGATCGATTCCTGAGCGTGGAAGAGATCTGCAGCAACACATAGGAGCTCTAAAATATCCAGTGTTAGCTCCTGGTGGGCCTGAGGTGAGTATAACCGGGAGAATTATTTGTAGCCAGCACCGTTAATCCATCAGTTGACCGGCCTTCCCTTTATGCATAAGGAAGCACTGAGAGTTGATGGATGTCTTGGTTTCTCCAGTTGCTTATGTAGCTTCCCATTGATAGAAGGGGTTGGAGGATGCGTTTCCTTGAGCATGGTGTTCATCACCTGCTCTGGTCCTCTTGTCCTGTCTCCACCAGTGTATCCCACGTGTTTCTTGCTCTGTGGAACCGTGTACCCCTCCTGAAGGACTCGTGGCCATTGATGTTCAATGATCTGGCTGTGAGCAATGTACTGTTTAGGAGACAGTGTTTGAAATTTGGTCATTTTAAAAACACTCAGGTTATTTGTGGTTCCTGCCTTTTAACCTAAAATCACTCATTTAGCACTTGTGATTTTACTTTCTTAGTTTTAAAAGTGTATTTCTCTCTCTGGTTGTCTCATGGAAAGACCTCTGCAGTAAAATGAAGAGGAAACAGACTGGTTACATAAAAGCAACAAAACTGTTCATTTGACAAAATTTTGACAGATCTAGAAAACAAAAAACTTGGGGCAAGAACAAAATAATTTTGCCTTTCTTCAGTGCTTCAGTTCTTGCAATTTTGGATGGCATCTGCAACAAATGAGAATCTCATTTACATTGAGTTCTGAAGTACTTTTTTTAAAAGAAGAATATCGATCCTTTAGAGCAAATAGGGTTGATTTTGTTGTTTGCCTTTTTTTTTTTTTTCTTAAAAAGGAAGTCCTTAGCTGATCTAAACAGATGCAAAACTGGGGAAAGAGGTAATTAAGCTGAGGAAAATACTTGAACTGAGGTGAGAATTGCAGTCCAAACCATACCTAGCTGTTAGACTCTCGTTTCTACAGCTAGTTTTCAGCTAACTAGAAGGTCTCACTTCTGTGCTTGCTTTAATTTTGTGCAATAGTTGTCCTGTTGAGCTCCATGAGCTTATGTCCAGGTGCAAAGCTCAGCCCCCTCATAAATCTTTGTGGACCCGAGGCTTGATTTTTGTGTCTGCTCAGGGAACACTCTCACCATGTTGGTTATGACTTGGGAGCTCTACTCCGTCATCCTTTTGAGGCTGTTGGTAGCAGGGATAGGTTTTAATGTCACTTTTTGTAGGTATTATGCTAATACAGTTGTTATCTAATTAGCATCCATCGTACGTTTGTGTATGACGTCGGATGGGCGAGTAAATGAAACGGACTCTGAGCGTTTTATGAGGTGTTACTTGTGAAACTGCTTCGCTCATCGTTGCTTTAAAGCCAGAGATTTGGCCTTAGATGTTACATCATGTGAAACCCGGTAGACAAAAATGGTGATCAATTTTTTTATTATAATAAAAATTTTAATACGAGGCATTTTTAGATATGTGTCATGAATGAGTCATGTATTTCACACCAAACTGAACCTATTATGATTATATTTCTACTTCAAGGGGTTTTTTGGTATTTAAATACTAAATTTAATTCTATGGTTAAAAATGATTCATATTCAAATCTGTTTTTATGCTTTATAATTAAATAAGAAAATATTGCTTGTACCTACACTTTTACTATTCTGAGTCGTATTATAATTATTTCTTTAATTTGACCCATAAAAACAGCCCACTTCTTCATTAGTAAATTACAAGGATATCGCAACAGAAAAATGAGTTTTGAAGGTGTCTTACCATATCTAATGGGAATTTCAGTTTGGGATTTTCTCGTTTCTTTCATTTCTTCCTTTTGTAAAACATGAAGATACTTTCTAGGTAAATTAATCCCTTCAAAGAAGCAAAATAACTTCCTTTTCGGAAAGGGTTATTAGAGACTTATTCTTTATAATCTTAAATACCACTTGTGTTAAGCTGAACAATGCATGAAAAAATTACACTAGTTTAAAAAAAAAAAAGAAGAATGATTACCAACCAAAGCCAAGTGTATTACAATTACGTGATCATGGAAAAGTGAGCTTTCTATTGGGAAAAACGTGATCTAGATTCCCATGAAATTTCTAAGTTTAAGTATTTTTGTAAATTAGGTTGTTCCTAGTTAAACAGGTGGCTTTAAAGGCTGGTTTCACTGTTGTTTTAATCATAGTTTAGTTACCATGGAGAAATATGCAAGTTAGCATTTATACACAGAAGTGAAATTTATGCTGCATAGATAATAGCCTAAATTTAGCATGACTTAAGTTTACCACTTCCTTAAGAAAAAAGATATACATGTTTTATTATTATACCATCACACTATCAAGAAGTTAATTTCTTTTAAAATATTTTAAGATTTAAAAGTCAAATTTTTTTGTCCTCAAATGAACACTGTTTTCTCATTCTTGAGCTCCGGCTTGAATGTAATTTTTTTTCTTTTTTTAATCCCCCTCTCATTTTTTGGTTGATTTCTCAAATTTTTAGTTTTAGACGAGTTCAGTAGATGATGTAGAGCTGGTTTTCATTGCACAGCCGACGCGCTGCAGTTCAACGAGGGACTTTGCAGGAGGGAAATCTTTGTTGCACCGTTTATTGAGGCATTTCAGCTGTTTGACCCAGAGTTTATCAGAATGGAGATTTCTGTATCTGAACTGAAACAATACTGGGAGAGGGAATAAAGTGGCGAGAAATCCGAACATTGTGTCTTAGAGAATAGAGCCTGTCCTGGCTGAGCTGAGCCGCGTGAGCAAGTGGAGATGCAGGGTCTCTTTGGCTGACCTGGAAAGCTCTTTCCTCCCACCCAGCTGCCCTTCCTAACTTCACGTTTTATTTTATTTATTTTTTTTTTTTTCCCTGTGTTTTTAAGTTTCAGAGTCCTGCCTGTAGGACCTCGCGGCGGAGCTAAGTTTTCAAGGACAAATGTAGTAAGAGTAGCATGATCCAACAGGAGGTCCCCCAGCACACCGAGTGCAGCAGATCCCTTTCAACACCAGCTGTTCTCACAGATATAGATTGCTGCAGTGAAATTTTCTTAATATAATTCAGGAAGCTCTAGAGAATTCTCCAAAACAACTGTGCCAACAAGGAAAATGTTGAATTTTTCATCAGCTGCCCAACGCTGAGAGTTAGTGGGCAATCCGTTCATTCATGACCAGATGTTCAGTGTAGTAACGCTCCGCAGTTAACTTGAACCTTGTGGCCTGTTTACCGGCGGTTGCAAGGACATTGGCAGCAGCCCGGCACTGGAGGATTGCGGCCTGAGAAGGTGTGAGATCCGCCCGAGCGTCCGCGGCTGCCTGGTTTTTCCACCAGTGACTGGACAAGGTAGGGAGTGATGGAGGAGGGAGACGATGCAGCATCAATCATGGCAGGGACCTGGCGAGAAGCATCTTTATTTTGCAGCTCTGTTATCGGGGAAGAGCTGACAAATTTTTATCTTTCCTTCCTCGAAAGGAAAGATTAGCTTTTTCTTCCCATGAGCGCAGGGCTAATGCTTAATGTTGTGTGGTGGTGTTTTTTTTTTTTTTTCCCCTTTTTTTTTTGGTGGCAAAATCGCAACAGTCAGCTGCCTTCCTAACTTTTGACGGCCGTGTGTGCACGTTGAGGTGGGTAAGGTCAGGGTGGTGGTAACTTGGCGTCAGCCCCGACTTGAGCTCAGCTGAAGCCCGAGAGTTGACTCTTGAATAGACTCGTCCATTCGCTCAAGCTCATGGTTTCTTTCATAAAGATGCATTTATGCCTTATGCCATTTCAGTGTGTTGTGTTAGGCACTAGTACACAGAAAAAAATAGTATTGAGTAGGAGTTCTGGAATAAACAGTGTGATTTTTCTACTTTGAAAAGGATTCTTCCTTTAAATGATTAACTGTGTTTGATTCTGGGTATGCCAGCTGGCTAGAAGAGGGAAGGCAGGATTTGATAATGTTTAGTTTTTTCCTTAGATGTTACAAGAATCTTAATTCCTTCCTTCATTGTATTTCACAATAATATAACTATTGATTTCAAAGTGGAATCGTCGATGAAACTGCTATTATCTTACGCTGTCACAATAGCCGCGCTTTCTCAGGTTTCTTTTATGAGCAAGGGGGAAAAAAAAATCCCTTTTCTGTAAATGCAGTAGTTCAGACTTTCAACTTTCAGGCAGACTCTCGAGGAGGAAAAATCTCTCATAGACGTGTTTTTGAAAATGATAGCACTTCTAATACTGCGTGCAGCAATCAGACCAGATGGGGATGCCACTACTTCCACTTATCCCGAAGAAACAGTTGTTTCCCAGCTCCGCACAAGTGCTGGTGCGACTAAATGCACGCCCGGCTTGCGTAACGGTAGCGTGACCCTCACCGGCCGTGGTAGGACACCCATCCAACTGTCATCGTCGTTAGAGCTGAGCCCTCCCAATAATTATGTTTGCTTTGGCATGGCTTTCTGGCTCCAATTTGTCAAGTTGCAGTGAAACCCTCCCTTTGCATTTCCTGTTCGGGGAGAGGAACCTGGCTGCATATTGTGTTCAGCCCTGGAAAATCATCTTTATTGTGCTTATGAAGTTGAGCTTGACCTGTCCTCTTAAAGGGCAGGGGAAAGTTCTGCAAACAAGCTCCTCCCCAGCTTAGAAACAGCAACAAGAAAATACCCTAAATGATAAAGCAGAGGATTAAAATGAGAGTAAATCAAAGTTCATTTCTCTTCTTTTTTTTTTTTTTTTTTTTTTTTTTTTTTTTTTTTTTTTTTTTTTTTTTTTTTTTTTGTTTTGTTTTGGAAGAGGATGGCACAATAATAGTCTTGTTTCCATTGATGATAACTTGCTGATAGAAAAATGAGAACAAGTTTACAGTAGCTTTGACATTAGTTACCTTTATTCAGCGTGCTCCAGCTGCATTGAGCCCTCAGGAAGCCTTCACCATGCACACAGTTTGTTCTTGGGTGTGAAAGCAAACAGTATTTGAGTTGGCAGTAACTTCCCTTTTAGAGAAGTTTGCTGCCTCGGCAAGAAACCGCAGCGTGAGCTTTCTGCTGTTGAATGTTTCCACTGGCAGGATGGCCTTTTTCCACATTTCCTTGGTTTAAGGAAACAGATTTTGGACTTTTTTTTTTTTTAAGACAAAATGCCAGCATTTAACAGCTGGAGTTAGCATATAATTTATGGTTTTCATTTTTATGCCTTTTTGGATATATAAAAATTAAAAATCTGCAATTATTCTGAAGTTGTGCAAGTTATTGCAAAAGAGTGATTAAAAAGTTGAACTTCTGTTATGAGAGTTTCAGGAAAGCCATTGTTATCTAAACAGTTATTCTTAATTACTCTCTTTAATGACTTTTAATTGTTATAATTTACTTCTGTTATTACACCTACCCATAGAGGTGATATTTAAGGAAGCCCTTTGTTTTCCCCGTTTGATGAACAAGGAGGAGTTTGCACTTGGAGCACTTTATAGATATAATTTTTTAATTTTTCTTGTGCGTGAGCTTGTTAATCCTGCCTCTCCTGCGTGAGCCTCCCCGCTGTAGCAGCCCCTTTTGGAATATCGATGCAGGTTCAGCAGACGGAGGCTTCAAAGCTGCACTTTGTCAAGTTGCTGCTCACCAGCAAGGAAGGGGCTCTTAAATCTGGCAATAAAGGCATCCAGATGGTGAACGGGACCCGAATTCACCTCTGTTTGCTCCCTTTTGGGACGGCCTCTTTTCCTCCAAGCTGAAATTCAGCGTACGCTGCTCAAACTTGAAAACGCCTCGCGTTGGCTACGCGTTTCAGATCCCAACCTCGGCAGCTAGAATTAGAACCAGATCAGATGCAGGAAATTAATGCAGTCAGCCAATAAATTATGGAGCAACAGTCGCCATAAGCACTGCGGTATTTGCCTTCTGTCAGTTCAGGGGTGCTTATTTGTGTTTTGCTGAACATCGCTGGGCTAACATCTGTATAAACATTAAGAATACAGCACAGATCTTTAAAAAGCAAATCAGCCTAGAGGAGGCTTCGCTGAAGGAGTTTCCCGAGTTTCGCAAGCTAGAAAAAAAGGGGAGGGAGAAAGGAGAAAGTAAATACGTTACGGACAACGCCGTTCATATTAAAATCACTTAATTTGTATTGTAGATTTAGGGGCAAACCTATGTTGTAATGATGAAGAGCAGCGTTTGAGCAATGTGTATTTTTTTTTTTTTTTTTTATTTTCAGAGACAGTAGCCGTTTGTCATTTTTATCTGGGCGACTTGTAGACTTGGTTGGATTTATTATGTATGCTGCATGTTTATGGCGTTTTTATTGTATGCTGTTAATTTGTTGTAACTGCTGCCACTTTCTTGCCAAGGACCCCTTGAAAGCAAGTATGTGTCAACAGTTACCTTCCAGTTTAATAAACTTAATGCTACTTCTCTTAACTATGGTGGAGGCCCTGGGTGCGCCCTGTTCAGAGTGAGCTTTTTTAACTCTTGGAGCTGAAAAAAGCTGCTGAAACTCAGGCAGAGTCCTGAGTATTTGAAGCTAAAAACGCTGATTTAATTTTTATGTTTTAAGCTAATAAAGCCATGGTAACCTATAGGTATGATTACTGTAGTTTATGGCAAAGAAAGAAAAGGGAAACTATCTCAAGCTTGTTTTAAGTAAGGCTTTTAAATTCAACTATAAAATGATTTTTAAATGTGATGCTAATAGTGAAAAATAAGATGATACCTTTTTATGTATTGGAAACCCAGAAACATTGATAAATTATCCAAACAGGATTAGCGTGTAGCTACTGGTAATAAAGCTGAACATATTTATATGATAAGGATTAAGCAAGATGAGACTTCATTTTCTAGGAAAGATGGAAGGACAAAAATAATCCTGAGGAAAAATAATGTGCTGCAGATATATATTTAAGGCCCAACTGGAGTGGTGCATTAAAGGTGCTTTGTGGTGAAATAATGAGTGAAGTTGATACATTTCATTTTCATTCTGTTTAATTTATTTGAGTTTATTATTGCCTGCCGGCGTATCTCACCGATAATGCCCATTCCTGTGTTATTAACTTTCTCAGTAACGAGGCGTAGAATGAGCAAGGGTCCTTCAGATGGATGGAAACTGCTGCAGGCTTTTTTGTTGTGACCATGGGCATGTGGTTCTCCAGCGATGGGTGATGTGTACCCCTCAAGGAGGGGCTGCTCTTGGTGAGATGAGGTACTTGTCATCATGGGAGCGCTTGCTGCTGAGCATTGTGCTTTGGTGGGACCAAGTTTGTAAGACGACTAAATTTTAACATCCATGAAAGTTGTTATGAACCAAGATAAGTCACGCTGGAAGGTAGCGCGGTCTTGGTGTGTATGGCTGCAACATCTTTTCACATGTGTGGGTCATACCTTGTCCTGCAACAGCCCTGCATTGAAATCCTCCTCTCCTGGAAAGGTCATGCAAGTTTTGCTTCTCCCTGTTTTCCTGTTTTGTGTCTAAGGACTGGTTTGCTCAATGGTGCCATTCAAGGCAAACTGAGATTTCCTTCAACTCGTTTCATTTGGGATATGAAGTGGATTTCTCTACTTCTGTCCGTGTTTAGCCTTGGTGTTGTTGAATTGAAGGGACAGTCAGTGTGCCCTGGTGGCCAAGAGAGCCAGTGGGATCCTGGGCGGCATTAAGAAAAGTGTGTCCAGCAGGTCTAGGGAAGTTCTCCCCCTCTACTCTGCCCTGGTGAGACCACCCCTGGAATGCTGTGTCCAGTTTGGGGCTCCCCGATTCAAGAGAGACAGGGACCTACTGGAGAGAGTCCAACGGAGACTATGAGGATGATGAAGGGGCTAGAACGTCTCTCCTGTGAAGACAGACTGAGTGAACTGGGGCTGTTTAGCCTTGAAAGGAGACGGCTGAGAGGGGATCTTATTAATATATATAAATATCTCAGGGATGGGGGTCAAGAGGAAGGGGACAATCTCTTTTCAGTGGTGCCCAGCAATAGAACAAGGAATAATGGGTTTAAGTTAGAACATAGGAAGTTCCACCTCAACATGAGGAGAAACGTCTTTGCTGTGAGGGTGGCGGAGCCTGGCCCAGGCTGCCCAGAGAGGTGGTGGAGTCTCCTTCTCCGGAGACTTTCAAAACCTCCCTGGATCTGTTCCTGTGTGGCCTGCCCTGGGGGATCCTGCTCTGGCAGGGGGGTTGGACTCGATATCTAGAGGTCTCTTCCAACCCCTAACATTCTATGATTCTATGAATTCCCCTCCCGTTCCACCTTGCCCATTACACTATGAAACATGCACGCGGTAATGGTTGCCCATATGCGTACTTGGAAATAGCACCTGCTTTTTCCGGAGTCACAGTACTACCGAGGGAGATACCTGGTTATATTAAAAGCTGATGTAATGCTGATGGGCCATGTAGTGCAGATTCAGAAAGAGAAAAACCCTTCACTGAGTGATTTTGATAATCTATTAAAAATATCCCGTATTGCAAATACGTGCATTTTACACGAGCGTGCACTTGTGTGTACACACGTGCCCTCTGCTGCACTTCGATTACGTTTTCTGCACTCATGAAGAGTGGGATTTCACCTGTAGCAAGGTAGAAAACCAACTCTTTTTTTATCCTTTTTGTCTTTTTTTTTGTTGATTTTTCCCTTAGCAATAGTAGTAATTCCAACAATTATAGGCACTCTTCTTGGGCAGTATTCTATAAAAGATGTGTTCTACATTTATAGTATGGGCAGAGATATTTTGGTGCGCTTTGATGAGTCAGGGTGCAGACAGAAGCAATTCATTGACTAAACAGATTACAAGAAATAGTTGATCTGAAGAGGGAATGTTCCTGGAGGGATGAGGGGACCTGAATCTGCTCAGTTTTAAAGCATTGGATTGTGACATCTTCCCCTCTGCCCTGGTATGTAGAGAAAAGTTAGAGCTTGACTTTGTGCTTTGCTGGTTTGTATTGCAGTAGAAAAAAGCTCCTCATACCGTGCTGCGATTGCTTGCCCAATTAAGTTATATTTTATGTGTAGGTGACTTGTTACATACCTGGCTTCTTCCGCATTTAATTCCACGATTTGTGTTGGCAGGAATGTGCCTTTTGAGTCTTTTTTAGAAACATCAAGTTGTACAGGGTCCAATTCGGAGCCCATCAGATGGAAGGAATTGAAGCACCACCTCACACTTGGTGAGCAGAGCTTCCAACCTGCCTAAAATAAAGTGGCTTTTTTGCTCTTGGGTTCATCCTGTGAATCTGTGAAGGGATGATTCCTCATCCTGAGCTCTGTCTGGGTGGTGTGGGTGCTCACTCATGGTGAGCATCTCCCCATTTCCCTGGTGCCAGACCCTACCAGGGGCTAATTTTCTACTTTGTGAGAGATGTTACCTTGCCAAACCCAACCCAGGACAGATAAACGGAGAAAATAGGTCCCGTGTAAAACATACAACTAACAAACATTGTTTGTTTAGTGCTTCCCCACCCTCATGTTTAATTGTATAAATTAAATGTCGCGTCAGTCTGCCTGAGGTGTTGGCATCCTATTCAAATTTCAATTACCACCATTAAAGTATATTTACGCAGCACACGAATATAGGGAGAACATATTTATAGCAATCTTTTATTGCTAGTTACGTCCTAGAAAAATAACACTGAAGTGCTGAATCGCTAAGTTTAAGCAAGTTTTAAGTTCAAGGAAAATTTTTTCTCAGGCAGTCCAACTCCTGGGCGAAATGAAACAGCGATGAATTGTATCACGGCTCGGCTCATGTCTGTGTGACTGTACAGCAGTAATAATATATTGTTACTGGAACCACCTAAATAATTAATTGTAAGAAAACAACATAGTTAAGGCTCAGGAGGGAAGCAAAGGGGAGAGGTGCAAGACTGAATTTTCTCACTGCCTGAAAACATTTGCAGTGATTTAGCAAAGCTCTCTTTAGCTACTTCTAGGAAGAAAAAATGAGCAGAGGCTGAAATTATACTTCTGAAAGAATAAACTTTCCTGCATATCAGGCATTTCATACAGTAAAACAATGCTCTACCTAATAAATAATTAAAGCGCTGGAATAAAACACATGTCTCCATGTGTAACTTAATTATGTGTGAAGCATTTTTGCCCTTATGAAAAAAAATGTAAAGAATGACTTTTATTTTTTATCTCTATTCATTATAAAAGAGGCTCTTTCTGTAAAATACGAAGTGTTGTGGAGCTCGGTCTCTTTCCGAGGTTGTCCTATATGACCCTTAAACTGCTGGTGATAGATTCAAGTGTGCTGGTGTTTTGGTTGTTTGTGTTGTGGTGGTGGTTGTTTTGGTTTTTTTTTTGTCTAAAGCAATGGGTAAAAATATTTGAGAGAAGGAGAGAGTGCAAATGGTAGTACTGCTTCTTTGTGTGTACAGGATTAGAGGTTGAGAGAGGATTAAAATATTTCAGTGTTTCATATAATGAGAAAATGATGTTATTTTTTAGATTTATGTGAGTCTGTATGAAGCTTTAGATAAAGTTGCAGCTGCTCTCTTTTCTTCCTCTGTCTTACGTGAGTGTGTTTCAGTTAAGTTTTTCTGAATCTTGCGGAGATTGTAGCTTGAGGAGGCAAGTTGGAAAAGCTTTTTTGGACCCACCATCCAATGAGCTCACCATGTTCTTGAGGCCATTACAGCAACAGCACAAGTGCTTCTGGACCAGAGATGGACATTGATGTTCTCTCCAGCAACTGAGACTCGTGATGACTGTAAATGACCAGTGCCTCTGTGTCGTGGAGTTGTGGGGAGCTCAGGTTCACCAGCGTGGTTGTTCTACAGGTGTCCTGCAGCTATCAGGTGTGTTTCTCTGGCAACAGGAACATCAACCGGGAAAGGTCTTTCAACTCATCTGATCCCAGTCCCTCACTGTGCTCCTGTATCCAGTGCTGCTGCAGCTGGATGGCTTTTCCTGTCCAAGTAGGAGGTTGGCAGCTGCTCTGCTCAACCAAGAGCCAAGACTTTCTAGCCTGCTGAATCGTTCAAATATGTATCCCTCGCAGAAAGCACTCTTTATTCCCTTATTCCGCCCCCCCTCACCCAGTTCAGTCAAATGTTGAGTTTTGTTTCTCACCTCCACATAATAAAATCAAAACTATTAGTAATAGAAGAACTTGTAGAAAGGAGAGGTTTTTCTCTCATCTGCCACTTCATGCTTGGGTGTGAAAGGAGCCAGAATCACGGTTCTCCTGGCAGTCGCCTCGCTGGTATCCTGGGCATGAGTATTGAGGAAGAGGAGGAGGCTGTGTGAGGGCAAGGGGAGGCACTCTGGATGCAGCTCAGTCGTGCTGATGAAACCTGTGGTGGTGTTCCTGGGTTTGTTGGGCAGGGAGGTCTCTGTGTCACGATCTGCACCCAAGAGCTGGGTAATGAGCCCCACTGGTGGCCCCGGCTATGTCCAAAGATGCCCTAAACAAGCTCTTTCTTCTGGTGTAGGGGTAAGGAAGCCACTAGAAAGACATTGCTGTGGACTTTCTTTTTGGCCCATCCTCTCACAAGCACATAGGTCCATCCCCCTGCGAGTCTTGTCCTCCGCAGTGGAGGAGGGAGCACTATGAAGTGGATTGCGTCCGGTTAAGAAGAAATAATGTTCTCCTAAGAGTTTCTTTGGGGACCTTCTTCCTCTGAAAGTACTTTTCTAAATTTCTTTGAATTAAGGGTGGGAGAATATTTGTTCAGCTTTGATACTCCCTGGTTCTCATCATGCAAACCTTCATTGCTGTTGGGGAGAATTTGAGAGTTTTTCCGATGCGTGTAGTGGTTAGTGCAAGGGAGTTGCCTGTAGTGCAGAGGCAGAGCTATTTAAAAATACCTTCAGCCAGCAGGTCCTCGCTGGATTTCCAAGGGTTCCTTTGGCAATGAAGGTGACTTCGAGATAGTGTACACGTTTTCTCCTTAAAAGCTTATTGGTAAGACAGTCTACAGGAATAAGCATAGGGAATTCTTAAATATGGCATTACAGGTTGGGTACCTTTGCCTCTAAATCACTTGGGTTTGGTGTATGGATGCTTTTGTTGTTTTCTTTTTCTTTCCTAGTCTCTCTGTGCAAACAGATTTATATTGTGCGTAAAACATAAGCTGTTTAGGACATTCTAATGTGCAAACAGCAGTAGCAGAAATCCAGGTTGAAACCAGATATTCAACCTGCTGCTTGGTAACTTGAGGAAGGTCTTGGTATAACCATTGAAGGCTTCTGGTTTGGTTTTGGGCGCTTCGGTCAAGAATATGTTTTTATTTTCCGTTGGCTCAAGTACATGTTCCGAATGTATTCTTGTACTTAGGAATATTTTACTTATTTAGCACTAACAATATTTATAATATTTACTTTGTTCCTGTTAGTGTGTATTTAGCTTTGACTTCTCCTTTACGTCATTGCATGCTTGGATGGCTTCATCTAGAGACAAAGTCATCAGAGCATTTAAAGTGACTGCAAATTTTCAAGCATCTTCTCCGTGATGCTGCTGCTTTTCATTTTCCAAGAGCAGTGCAACCCTTCATTCCAGGTTGATATACCTGACATGTTGGAGGGGAATTTCTGAAAAGAAAACCATTTTCAAAGGTATTTTATTCTTAAGCTGTAAGCAAATATTGATAAGTCTCAAGCATTTTTAGCTGAGGTGTTAAAGATCTCTATAAAGTTCTGTACTGCTCCTGGAAGATGTTGCTAATTTTCTTTTATTAGTTTTTAGAGTTCTCTGATCCTGCTAAGAAACACGTATTGGGGCAGGAGAGTAGCTGAAGCTGAAGGTCAGTCCATACACTTTCTAGATCACAGAGTATGCACAGTTGGGAGTTTTCTATCCTTGTCTCTTCTTTTTTTTTTTTTTTCTTTTATGAGCAGAGCAGTTTGCTAAGTAGACACATGTTTTAATGATAGTAAACTAAATTTACACATTGTACAGTGGTATTTTGCTGCATTAATTACCTTGTCAAATGTAATATGTAATTACCACATCAAATCACCTTCATATGTTACATGGAGGCATAACTTGCTAAATTATTTAAAAAAAACAAACAAACAAAATCCCAGAAGCCCAAGGGCAACATCACCACAAACCTGTCTCTTTCTCTTCTAAAATAAAACACTTCAGTATGTGAAGGCAGGAGCTTTGCTCACCTCAGCCAGCATCTGCTTTGAGTTATGGCAAAGGCTTCTTGGTCCCCTCAGTGCAAATGCTTGTCGTGGGACTGGTCACTAAGTAGCCCGTGCCCCTCGCTGCTGGGCTGTAGATTGCCCACTTTCTCTCAGGGAAAACTAAAAAGCAGAGGAGTTTTGTCAGGGAGAGAGAGTACACTCTTGTATAACTTCTGATCCTCCTGAGGAATTCGTGTTTTGACTCTGACTTGAAATGTTTGGTGTCTTTTGTCCAGTGGTGGCAGAAGAAGGATGAGAAGAGTTGGTAAGTGGAGATGATGCCTTTTGAAGAGGCATCAAGAAGATGATTCTTTTACTAATTTCTCTTTCCCTTACACACTTAAATACATTTTAGTCCTTTTTCTCCAGGGTGAGAAAAAGGGTGTCTCTGGCATTTCATAGGACCAGTAATCACCAGTTCCCTCCTTCACAGCTTGCTTGTTCAGATAAAGCAAAACTTCATACTCTTCAGTCTAGTTACCATCTTGCAGTTGTACTTTTGCCTCCTTCACCAGGCTGTGATCCAGCAATTGGTGGCTGGAAGGACACGCAGAAGGTTGTAAGTGACAGGATTGTTTGCATCAGTGCAGTGAAACAATTATTTATTTTATTTTACCTAGCGATTTATGCCTGCCCTGAAGCTAGTCTTTGGAATGAATTCATACATAGATTTTTGCCCAGTCCAGGCCATGCTGGAAGGAGCACTTCTTCTATGTGACCAACTGTAGTACACAGAGAAAAAAAAAACAAACCAAAACAGTGAACTTTGGTTATTCTTTCTTATCCAGTAGTTAGCTAAATGGCATTTCTGATAGAACTCTAATAAATTTGTTAAACTACTTTAGTGCAGAGAGCAAGTGCCGCAGAGAGGGATCCGCAGGGACCAGTAGCAGAGTGATGTTAGTCCTTGTCTCTTCTTTAGGTTACTCTAAAGTGAAGTTGTGAGTAGAGACACATGGAGGAGGTGAACTAAAGTGGACTGAGAGGACTTTTCCGAAACTGTGCGTCTGCTTCAGTTCTGATTAATTATGGTCCTGACATTGCTTTTACCAATTTACACAATGTCCCTGATTTTAGAGACCTAAGTAAGTCCCAATCTGTTGCTGTGTGTTTTATGAAGTTCAGTGAGCAGCTTACTTTGCAACTTAGTTATAATGCTTAAGACCCTCCTTAGATCTCAAAGAAGCCAGAACAGAGATGGTCTTCATGGCAGGCTGGTGAGCTGAGCTGGCTAGAGAGGACCCCTGCCCGTGGCCCAGGAAGCCACGTTGTGGTGATCCACCACCTTGTGTGGAAATCTTGCCAGAGCACCAGGATCAGGGAGATCTTTAATCTGGATCTGTCCCGAGAGCTGATTCTTGTTCTGACAGATAATGAGTCTCTCCTCTGTGCTCTCACAGGGAACGGCTTCCTTAGTGCCTCACCTACCTCTGAGTCATCTTCAGAGGCAGAGGGAGATGGCAGGGAAAGGAGGGGACTTGCTTGCCGGTGCTCCTGGCTGCCCAGGCTGGCCTGGCACCCTCACCACAGCTTCTCTCTAGCCTCGGGGTGGACCCTGCCATCTGCAGCGGGACCCAGCAAGATTGCAGGGCTGCTGCCACCCTCCAGCTGCAGACCTGGGGGGCAACAGAAGGGCTCCTGCCTCCTTTTCTGAAGTTGTGGGTGAGAATTTTTAAAATTTTTTTTTTTTTAATTCTTTGGTGGTTACTGCTTCCTCTTGCCCAAGATTTCGTAGCCAGCACTCAGGGAGAACTTGCCTTAAACGGGAAGTGTAACCGAATCCATTGCAAATTAGCAGTTAAACTGACAGAAGGACGTTGGAGTTTTTAGTTGTTGCGCTTTAAAGTTGGCCAAGTCATGCTGTGGATATAAAAGGATCGTTCTTCACACTCCGGCATGCTGGGCAAGAAGGCTACTGCAGCGTGTCCGCGCAACGTGGCTGAATGTGGCATAATCTGGCTTGAAATAAACTTGGTGACTCTTTTTTTCCCTCCTCTGTCTGAATTAATTCTGGGGGTTTACGAGAACAGAGTGCAAAATGCATCGTGCCTTCATTTTTCCAACAGCTGGCACGTAGAGATGCTGTTGTTTAGGAGAAGGCCACTCACCGATCCATCCCCAGCCATGTGGAAAATGTTAACGGTGCCGTATCTTGGATACAGTACCTCTATTTTCCAAAGAGATGAGCACTGTTAAGTGTATCTTTCTGTGGGAGCTGAGCCTCCATTTATGATTCTGGGATCTCTTCTTTTTTTTTTTTGATCATTTCTTTCCTGCTGGGTGCTGACTGAGGTATTTCTGGGGTAGGTGCCAGGCTTGTTATCTTCCTAATGATTCATGTGCCCTTCGCATGTTGCGCTGCAAAATGACATGTAACAGCGTGTACCCACTATTTACGTTACGTCGGTTTGGCTCTCCAGACGTGCGCTTTCGCTTTCATCTCGGAAGTTGGGCCGCTCTAATAGATTTGTCGTGCTGCAGTTGGTGAAAAGTTATTCGGAACACTAATTTCTGGAATATCTGGGGCCGAGGGCAAAGCGCCCAGTGCTTTCCTATGTCACGGTTTCTACAGGTGGCACGTGCTGGTGGGGGATCTGCGGCGCTTTGTAAAAGGACCCCGGTGCCGGGCGGGCGGGATATTCGGATGCTTGACTCTGGATGCGATGGGCACAACCTGCTGCTCTCTGGCACTCTGCAGTAGCCCCTTTGTATTCCTCCCCCGTGGAAAAGGGGTGATGAACTATGACCTGAAGGTATCAGACACCAAGTAAATGAAAACTCTCCTAAATACAGATATTTATCTGTGCGAGTCAGTGAGGAGCATGCTGATGAACAGCCAGGAGAGCGAAGGCAAGGGGAGGAGGTAGGGCCCTGGCCCAGTGCTGAAAGGCTGGGAATCAGCCTTGAGCCTGCTCAGGTCTGTGCCATGGGGATCCCCATGACTGTCGATTGCCAATATGTTCCTAATATAGTTGTGGCTTTTCCAGCGCAGATACGGCCTACGAGGGGAGACCACTGATTGAATTCCTGTAGACCACTAGAGAGCTATTAACTGGTAATGGCTTTCAAACTGTCCTGGGGTGGTAGTGGAGCGCGTGTCTCCTTCACCTTTGTCTATAACACTTTCAAGTTTATTACGTTTTTCTAAATGACTCAGTAGCGTGTGCGAGGCTTTGGGTGGCCCACTTGAAATACTCTTAGAAGGGTTAGCTTTTCAGAAAGAGCGAAGTGTTATCCTTAGAAATTCAGGCTCTTTTACAGGGTGGTAATGTATCTGCAGCCTGTACATTTAACATATGACATAAGCCGGGAGGTCTGTTGGCCTCTTTTTGTGGATTGCAATTCTGCGTTGCTGCAGAGGCTTTTGAGAATTACAGAATTGTAAATAGAGTCTAGATAGGAAGCTGAAGTACACTCTGTAGTCTGTGCTGGATCAGCACCTAAAGCGAGGAATAAATGTTGATTCGGGAAAACACCATTCAACTTTTCTTACTCTTTCCCCCCACCCTGTTTTTTACATCCAGATAATTCAACGATGCGCAGAGTCCTTATGAACTTACAAAGTTTTTGTCGAGGAATCAATTCCAACAACGTAACACAGGAAAAGCAGATGCTTTTTTTTCCAACCTGTGATTTGTCTGGTACAAGTTTCTGTTCTAGAAAATGTCATTTCTCCTAAGAGGAAAAAGAGAAAATACCTTCCAAGCCACCCTTTGTCCCCAGAATTTATGTCCTGACTGATCCAGACAGTAAAACTCCATGAAGATGTATATCTTGTTTGAGAAGTACTATTAAAAATTAATCCAATTTTCTATTCATCTGGTGTAAATAAATGACAAAAAAAAGCAGCTTGAAACCAAAATGGCCACTTTCTGAGTTTTATGCAGAATAAAAGGCTGTTTATCCTTTCTGCTTTATTTTAAGCTGCGGTTTTACTATTCAAGAAACAAATTCTAATCAGCCACCGTATCAGACAAATGGGAGCTTTAGTGAGCGGTTCGGATGCTGGAAGGGAGCACTAAGATTCTCATTATACTGCATGTCTGAATAATTAGTAGGACCACTCTGCACTGTTGTTTTTTTTTTTCTTTTTTTTTTTTTTTGGCAATAAGAAGAAACTTGCTTTTCACTGTGGCGACAGGCTGACAGGAGCATCTAGGAGTTTGGTCATTAGTGTGTGCCTGCCATCAATGTCGTGTTACGGTGTCAAATTAGTTAGTGCCCCCTCCGGAGCCAAGCTGGACCTGCAAATTATCCTCCTACATCCCAGGAAACCGTGTTTGCTAAACCTCAGATCAAATGGGAACAAATGATTAACATGGCTCATAAATTAACTAGTTTACAGGCTTATAACTTTTTACAAGTAGATAATAAAGACAGAAGTTTTAGGACTCTGGTGTGCTTCGTTCTCAGCTGTGATGCTCTGGGTTTGTGTGTTTGTTTTGTTGTTTTTCCTCTCTTTGCTTATTTGTTGTAGATACGTTTGCTTTTCTCTTACAAGGGGAAAAAAATTATATACGGCCGAGGAAATAATGTTTAGAAAAATCTAGTGTCCTAAAGGAAGCAAATGTAAATCCACTGAAAACAATATAATTAAGTTTGTTATCTCATTGCCCGATAAGTCGCTGACAATAGTCTTTCTTCTTGTAGTGGCAGTTGTTCGTTAATGAGTTCACCAATTAAGTTTGAAAGATTACAGCCTTTGCCAAGAGGATTTATCTGTTAAAAGCATTATATTTTTTGTGATACATTCTTACCATATTGTAAGCCTCTTTGTTAAAGAGGTATGAGACTACCTCTTAAACACATTAAATCCTATTATAGGCCCAAAAATAATTTTACAATCTGTTTACACATTAGCATCTACAAAACTGTAACAAATCTGTCCAGAGATGTCTGTTTTGAGAATAGGATGCTAACAGATAGTGCACTCTCTTGAAGCTAGATTGCCCTTGTGAAACGAGTGCTTTTTTGCTACGGAATAATTGTTTTATAATGATTTATGACTATGCAAATAATATTCTTTTTATATCTCCCCCTTTTTACATCGCTCCTCAGCTGAGTTTTTCAACCAATGCAGAAATAGTACAGAATTTTTAGTGCTCTTTTACAGCTTTCGAATCTAAAATAAACGAAAGAGAGTAAGTTTTGTGCTTTCTGTATTTTAAAGCCTCGTTCACCCACATGCAAGCTACTGCTACCTTTCTTTTGTACCTTCAAGGGGGTGAGTAAGCCTTGATATCAGAGATCAAATCAGCATTTTGGAAAGGGCCTAGCATGCGAAAACACGCAAAATATATCTATTCATAAGAAAACGTCTGAAAATGCCAGAGGTTATGCTCAGTTTATCTGTCAGCAAATTTAACTTAAAGTAGGTGGTAGTCAATTTAGTAAATACTTTACTAATATTGTAACTATAAAGAATCACGAATGCAGCCTCAGCATCCTGACCCGTGCACCTTTTAGTGACTTCGCTAAGGAAACAGGCGCTGTAGAGCGGATTAGCAATAACGTTTAAGATGCGAGTAATTTCTGCAAGGAGGTTTTGCCTGTACGCAGTCATACTGAAAACAGGAGAGAGAAGTTGCACTCTTTAGTTAATCCTGGGAAAGAGAGCTCTCTTTGTTGTTGGTTTTCTATCCAGTGCGTTTGGGCAGATTCTGTTCGGAGTAATACTGGTGTAAATCGACACTTAATCAGGGGTGATACTGTGACATTAATTTTTCTGAAGTTTCAGCGCCTCTTTGCTGTGCCCTCCCCTTGACCATCCAGCGTGCTCATTACAGTCTTTTATGTGCAGCTGAAGAAAGGGGCAAGAGTGATTTCACATAACAGAGCTGTCTTAAAGTTCGTTAACCTGGATTCCTCGTTGCCCCACGCCTGCAGACCCGTTCCCAGCAGGAAGCCTCTCCCTCCAGCCTTCCCAATTCCCCGGTTGCTACCCCAGCCTCTGGAAGCAGCAGCACCTTGTTGGGTTTTTTTAGTTTGTTCTGTTTTTTTGTTTTTTTTTTTAAGCCAAGTATTTCCCGGCTATTTTGCCTTTCTCTGAAGTCGGGGCCCTAGGCAACGTATTCCCTCTGGATGGGTTTCCCAACTCTTCTTGGGAAACGGCAAGGCCAAGGCGAGGCTATTTGCTACTATGGTTAACAAAATGCATTCTCTGTGTCCCCAGCTCAGTCCTGCCTTAATGATTCTCATCACTTTCTTAAATAAAAGGTGCCTGCCATGAGCCAATAGCCCATAGCTGAACAGTGAATAAATGTGATATATCTCCAAAGCATTGTGTCAACAGCCCCTAACCAGTAGGACTGCCCCAGATCTGGTAGTGCGGGCTCTGGCCCACATCACTTTGGAAAACTTAAACCTTTGAGGCTCTAGAAGCAGAGTTAAAGTTGGGACTTTGTATTTCAGCAGCCACCTTATTGTGGTTTGGATATTACAGCATTGAAAGTGAGACCACCCACTGCCTCACACATGCTGCATATGCTGCTGCCCTGCACATGGCATGTAGAGAAATAATGAAATTATACCTGTGGGATAGTGCTACTTGGTGCCTGTTTAACAAGTAAAAATTACATACCCGGTTGTGAAAAAAAAAAAAAAAAAAAGTGTAAATTGAGTATACTATGAATTGCTTAATTGTGAAAAACAGAGGAGGTTTTATCATGACTTTAGCCATTGTTAGAATCAAACTTATGGTACGTCCCAAAAAATTGAGCGCTTTCCTTCCCCTCAGCCCCACTTAGTGCAGTTGATGCCTTGTGAGGAACATCGCTGGATGTTTCTGTATATTTTTGATAACTGGAGGTTGGTCCAGAGCGCAGCGGGGTTATGCCCATCACATCGGTGGCTGTTGAACTCTATCCCAAACAGCCCTTTTCATGCTGCAGTTTCTGAGGATGCTGCTGCAGTCCCAAATCAGACTTTCCCTTCAGTTCCAAACCCCCTTAACTTTGCCTGTCTTTGCTCCCTTCCTTACCTTCACCCAACCACATAATTGCTTTATATTGCTTTAACACGCCAATCTGTGAAACTGCTCCATTTTCTCGGTTATTGGGCTATTTTCCTTGTTCTTCTGCGACAGAAATCCTTAGAGATTGTGCCTTTTGCACAACAGCAGATTTATGTTTAAGGAGACTGGCAGTCCTTGGAGAATGGGGAGTCTCATGTCTTTATCCTCAGATGATGGTACCGAAGAGAGGATTTCTAGTACCCGTAGGCTTGGATGCAGGCATGTAAGAATGATGCCAAAAGCACATTTGATCTTAATACACGTATTCACAAGTGGGGAGGGGGAAATGCCGATTCTGTTCTCGAGCATTGCAGTCTGCTTTGTGTTCTAACCTAAGTGTAGCAAGCTGGCTTAAATCGTCAAATATTTTTTTTTTGAACTCTGCACGGAGGCGGCTGTTGTCTTACGGAGTGAAGGGAAAGCTGACATGTACTGGCATGCTCCGAGCAGACTTTATAGCATTGAATAAGGATCACATCGTATTTAAATCACAACAGGACAAACCACCCAACCTTGCCTACCCTTGGGAGTGGGGAACACCCCTGGCACTTCCTTTTGGGGTGGGAAAGCTCCCGTCCAGATACGTCCCAGGTACTGATAAGGAACTTGGAAGCTTTAGTTGAACTGAGTTAATCAGGTTTGTTTTCGTTTTCATGGTACATGTTGATGTGTTTGCAGTGACACCCTCTATTATTTTTTCTTTCTGTGCTGTTTAAAAAGAACACCCCAGAAAACAACGTCCTGTTTGCAGTGAACAAGAGCTGTAGGGTACAGCAAGGAAAAGGAGTTGGAATTTCTGTCTTGAGAAAAACGTGCAAATTTTGTGCTGTGATTCTTGATGCTGAATGATGGGGTTCTGTTTTTATTAAATCCAAATACCATATATTGTACAAGAAGAAGTGTTATATTTATAAACAGTTCCCTGGCTCTGAGCTCTTGTTCACCTGACAAAAAAACCTCTTCAAGCTGCGATAAAAATACACACATTCGATTCTTAAGGAGTGAGTTTGTGCATTTTACTCTTAATTCCCAAAGTTTGGCTTAACTGAAGGCTGCGGTTCCTTTCAAGGCAGCTGCATGAATCTGCACAGAAAATGCAAACTGGCATGAGGAATAAACTCCTTAAGTCTGGAAAGGTCTCTGCTCAGGATCCCTACACAGGGGTAGTGCGTTCAGAGATGTTACGGTGTGAACACTGCACTTTCTGGTGCTGTCCTTTTGGTTTCCTTGGGCCAGTTTTAACTCTGCTTTTCGGAAGTAAAAGATGCAGCCCAGCTTCGTTGAGGGTGGTGATGCTCTGTCCAGGTATGAGACTGCAGATGGGCCATCACTGGTGCCCACCAGTTACGTAGTGGATAGTTAATCCATTTCTTTGAAAACAGTATTTCTATGTGAACGGGCACAGGAAGGGTTAAGAGAAATTCAGTAACGTTTCAGATTTGATGGCTTCCTTGCTGGCGTGGGCTCGGGAGCCCTGTGCAGAAGGCTCTGTTTCTGCTGGTGTTGACACAGCCTGTGCAGGTCAGGAGCAGGGCTGGCCATGACCCAGCTGCTATTTCAAGGATAGGGTGAGGGAAGGGCACGTTCTGGACTGAACCCTCTTCCCCCGCCATGCTCTCCAGCTGTGTTTGGATAGGGTGGCAGCAAGGCTGCAGGTGGCCATAAAAGAGGTGCTTTGTGCCACTGGGAAGCAGTGTGGTGTCCCCGGGCGGTGGGTGGGATCTGAGGTGGCCAAGCAGTCCCTGCCCGGCTCCCTGTGCTGACGGTTACACATTTTCCAAAGAGCTGGTGGCCAACCTTCAGCCGCTGGCAAGCTTGCCTGCTGCCTTCGCCACTAGCTTTGGTCTGACCACAGGCATGAAGAAAATGGAGGTCGGGGATGAGCCAACGGCTGGAGAAACCTTGGGTAATCCTTCTGTAACCATGGGCAGGAGTGCGCGGCCCATGATTTGTGAATTCATCCGCTTTGAAAATACCCCGAGTGTGACTGTACCTATATTAACGCCGGGATGCGCTTTCCAAGCCAAAGAGTTAGTGTGACCTTTGGTGGGCTCAACTGAATGAGTACAGAGATTACAAAGGAGAACTCTTTGCTAAATTGAACGTCTCAACTGACTAATCCTTCGGTGGGCATGCAGGACTCGGGACAGCCAGCAGCGAGGCAGCCCATACCAAAAATTTCAGGCTAACTTACTTTGGGCTAACTGGCATGACAAAATGATGAATGCTGAGGTTTTGCGATGCAGCAATTGCCCGAATGTTGAAATGTTAATTGTGTGGGCTCAGCTGCCTCGGGCTGGACGTGCCGTCCCTTCTACGCGGCTGGCCCAGCAGCTGCTGACCAAGGGACGGGAGCTTGGCAAAGGCAGCGTGGCTGCCAGGAAGGAGCTGAAGTATGTGCTCAAGGCTGTGTTGCTCTCTGGTAAAAACTGTTTCTGGCTTTCTTTTCTGTTCTTAGCGTGCTAACGTACCCCAGGGCAATCCTGTCGTCGTTCTCCTGCTTGCTTATGGACACGACGCTCTGCCTTCATGTGCGATGTCAGTGTGGAGAAGCAGGGTCGTGTAGTCCTGTGTGGTTTGATCCAAGAGCCTTGACTTTGCAGGTGAATACACGGTGCCATGCAGTGGTGCTGGGACCTTCCCCATCTCTGCACTGGGAATAGTGGTTTGAGCAGAGGTTAGAGGCCATCACTGTAAGAGGCAAGCGCAATTTCACGTCAGCTACAGGGGAGAGCGTTCCGTGCATTTTTCTGTAGGCTGCTGACTATTCCCAGCTTTGAAAATCAAGTCCTGTGTAATTCGCCCGGAGTGACGGAGGAATGGAAGCAGACCTTGGGCCTCCTGATTGCTCTGCATTTACTTCAACCAGAAGATCTTTTTTCCCACCAGTTGCACACGTGTGAACGCAAGGATTTGAACCCACAAAAGCGCAGACGCGGATTTCGATGCTGTCTTGGGGCACCTTTGGTCCTTTCTTCTGTTGTTTCCCACATTTGGGGCCTTAGGGGGAAGTATGATGAGATGTGATTAGCAGTAAGTCTGTTAATTATAACTCCTGAATTAGAGCATCAGTGCAGAAGCATCACTTTCTGATTTGGATTAAAAAGCCCTTCATCTCAACAAAGCACAGTCAGTGCAGATGATTGCAGAGTGCGCTGAAATACGTTAGATCAAAGCGCTGCGTTTCATGTGTGATGCCAAAATGGCTAATGAATTACTTTAGCCTGAGATTTATTACCCACGACTTACTTACACTCTTACAACTTACTACCCAAAGCTATGAATTTATGTGTAAACTCACCTGCTATTTTATCTGTCTGTTCCACCAAGAGGCTGCCTGGATGAGGCGTTTAACCTTAATTTTTGTGCAGCCTGCTGTGGTCCTTCATGTGACTCTTAAATTCTGAACTTGGTAGTTCTTTCTAAGGATAGAACTGAACGTGGAGGTTTGGAACCTCCCCCTCGTGTCCAGATCTCTTTATACCAGGACTCACTAGCTGACGTAATGGCTTTGTACATAATACAGGTTTCCACAGTTGTCTTCAGTGGCAAATTGTCTTAAAAATAGGGTAAGACAAAGCACCTATGTCTCCTGGGATGGAAGTTTGACACAAGTCTGCGATGGCCTGGCTGTATGCAAAGATACAGGAACAACTATTTTTGCCTTCAAGGCTTGTTGGGCAGAAAATAACTCGGTCCTACCAAAGCTGGGACATCTGGTGCATAAAAGTTGTGTAGTGTTTTGTAAAGAATTGGAAATGGCATTACTGCAATATATATAATAACATGGAGAGAGTGCAGTATGGTGTGAGGATCTTGTGTAGAATATATAAAATGTCACGGTTTTCACATACATTGTGGAAAAGAGAAAATAGCTTCAAGTGTAAAGGATATGGAAATTCAGTGAATAAACATCAGTGCATTCGAGGAGTTTTCATGCAACAAGCTAGATTTATCTTTCAAAGAAAAAAATCTATAAACATCAATGACTGCAGTTACATGAGGAAGTCTGGGTGTGCAAGAAAACCTACTTTTCAATAGATGTCCATTTCCTTAAATTTACACAATTGAACATTAGAAGACCTAAGATCTGATTCATTTCTCATTTGTATCAGTTTCATCCAGGACACCTCCTAAGATTTGAAAAAAGCTGTGCTGTTTAACACCTGAGTAAGCAAAAACCAGGTTCATTTTCCTGTCTGAGATCAGCAACGTTTCAACAGCCTGTTTCTTAACAGGCAAAATGAACTAGAACTATCGAAACACTCGGTTCACTTTGGGCAATAATTTACCAGGGCTGTGCAACTTGTAAACACGTTGAGAAATTGCCCTTCCAGATTTAACTGGGAGCAGGTTGGAAGTACAAAGAAAATCCAACATTCCTTGAAAAGCTAGGGTTTTATTCTTTCTTTTTTTTTTTCCTCCAAACAAGAAGGCTCTCATGAAGTGCAGGTACTGCTCTGACATACATCTAGGCAGTGAATGACTCAAGGAAGAACATTACCTCCCGTTTCAGAAGGAGATGTGATGCTCTTACCTATCCCATGGCACGGGAGAAGACATGGGAACCTGGAAATGTAAGACCACCTTCATAGAATATCACATATTCCTGTGTTTTTGTTAGTGCACGTGTTCGCAAACTACGTCCACATGGCATAATACCCCAGAGACATATAGCATAACATGATGCAGTTTACTTCTAAGTCAGGCCTCTGTTGTATGGCCTAAAAGCTTTGTAAGAATTTAGCAGCAATATCAAGAAAAACTAATATAAGTGGTCCATTAATGAATAGGTCCTTGAGTGTCAGGAAGCAGACGCTGTTGGAAACTTGGGTAATATTACTGTTGGGTTTTATTAATTAAATATAGCTATTAATATGACCTTGGATTTAAACACAATGACCTCTTTTGTGAGTATGATTAGCAGATGTTTACCATAATTCTTCACTCTGTGAAAAATGCTTGTTGCACCCAATAAAAACAACCATATTTACTTTGCTAAATCAAATATTTGGAACTTGGGTCTTACTTTATATATCATGGCTCCAGTGTCTTAGACATTCTAAGCTTAAGGTTGAGAGCCCTTGGAGTAACATATGTGGTAGGTCTCAGAGTACAATGATCTATTGTATT
>VWZK01013128.1:0-14673 GCA_013396935.1 Baryphthengus martii
CTCCTCCCGCCTCCTCCCGCTCTCTCCCGCTCCGGGCAGGGCGCACGCGCAGAGCGGCAGCGAGCCCCCTCGTCGCGCGCCCTCGGCAGCGCCGCGTTTCACCCGTGGCCTCCTCAGGGAGGTCTTCGGGGCCTCGGGTTCCTGTGGGGCCAACACGGGATTAAGAGTTTGCTCCGGTCGTGGCTGGGATTTTGCCGCGGGCTCAGGCCCGGCCTCCCCTCCCCTCTGTAGAGTAGGCGTTTTCTCGTGCACTGGAGCCCTGTCCGCGCCGCCAGCACCGACCCGGTACCTGCCCGTGAGCCTGCCCGCTCGGGGCCAGTGTGCTGAAATGTGGGGCTCCCATCCCCGTGTCTCCCCAGCCTCTCCCCAGCTGGAGAGGGACTTTTTATGAAGGCATATAGTGATAGGATGAGAAGCGATGGTTTTAAACTAGAGCAGGGTAGCTTTAGATTAGACATTAGGAAGAAGTTCTTTACTCTCAGGGTGGTGAGACACAGGGATGGGTTGCCCGGAGAAGGTGTGGATGCCTCATCTCGGGAAGTGTTTAAGGCCAGGCTGGATGAGGTTCTGAGCAACCTGGTCTAGTGGGAGGTGTCCGTGCCCATTGCAGGGGCATTGGAATTAGGTGATCTTTAAGATCAAGCCATTCTATGATTCTGTGATTAGGCAACTGAAATATTCTTCCATTACTTTTCTGTATTGTTTTCTCTCTTAAATCTAGAGAAACTACAGTGATTGAAGATATCAGTCATGGTAAGCATGAGGTAATTGATAGTGAAAAGCTTGACAGTAGAGGCTAAAAGAGTTTTAAAAGAAAATTAAAGGGGAAGATCCTAAGTGCTAAGAGAGCTAGAAATGATGAGCTGAAGTTTCAGCTTTCAGCCATAGCTGTACTACAGTACTCTCTCAGCTTCATTTTACTGTCAAAGAGAAGGCAGTAGTTGGCACTCAATGTCATCATTCTCTGTTGCCTATAAAAACTGCGGTACTTCGGCAGCTTATTTTTATGAAGGTACAACTTTTCAGTCTGCTCCGTGTATCAGGGGAATCTTAGGCTTTTCTTAAAAATGTGTCTAGGTTATTGGAATCATTCTATATTTGCTGTTTATGTGGTAGCTGAGTCTCTGGATGTCACCAAAATGAATGTGACCAGGCATTGAGTACATAGTTCGGTATGAGGCAGGAGACACTGACGTATGAGACCTTGAGATAATCATATAGACTGTGACAGTTTATCCTCTCAGCCAGAGGAAGAAGTTGGACGTCTTCCAGAAAGCCTGGGAAGTTAATAACGATGTACTTCAGAAGACTCTGCGCTTACATATTGAAAAATAAAGCACTTTGACTGAAAACTGCCTGTTGTTGTATAACCAGCTGTGATTTCCTGAGTTGTGCCCCGATAATGTACACGTTAACGTGCTATTCCCAGAATGCTGGGGTTTGTTGGATTTGTAGGAATGTTGTCAACTATCTCTGCACTTGCCTCCTCCTACTCTGGCAACAATACATCAAAATGAAAAACATACTTTGCATAAATCTCCAAAACATTTCTCTGAAAGCCAAGAAACATTTATCTGAGGTAGGAGGAAAGCACACACAAGGAAGTGAGAATCTTGGTGGGGCTTTCTGAAATGAGGCAGCTTTGTCAGAAGTTACAAATCCTTATTCGTCTCCTACTTGGGAGATTTTGGAAATGCCTTTGTTATACTAGAAATTAATGTACTTTAGGATGAGCAGTGAAACAAAATCAATTGCATCTGTACTTTAAGCTGCCATTTAGTGTAGTATTGATTTGTTTTAAAATAGCAATCCAAATCTAGCTGTACGTGGCAGAACACCCGAAATAAAGAGGTGAAAGATTGCTGGATATCAAAAAAAAAAAGGTGCATTCTCGCAGCGGTCTCTGAAGACGTGCATTAAATACATTGAACTCTGTTGGTGAAAATCATCTGAGGAATGAGCATTTACTGTGAGTTATTTGTTATGTTGTCATTAAACGTACCTCCAGACCTGAATAATTTCTGAATTACATATTAAACCAACATGTACATGGTCTACCAGTATTTCTTGAAGTATTTGGTTAATTATCTTCAAGCAGAAGACATCAACCCCAAAGTATGCTCTCTTTTCTGAATGATTAAGCCAGGCTTCCCATAACACCTCAGTAGCAGGTAGGACCATGACAGTCTGCTAACAACAGAGTGAAAGGGAAATACAGGTAATCCAGCCTCTGAAGGCATATAATCGGCTGTGAAAAGAAGTACAGAAAAAAATGGGAAAAGGAAAAAGCGATGATCTGAAAGATGTGAAAAGAAAAGAAAAGACCAAGATGCAACTCAAAAGAAGTATAGGTTATTTTGATGGGGTAAGTTTTATTATAGGATCAGTTGTCGGGGCGGGGATCTTTGTGTCTCCCACGGGGGTGCTAAAGCATTCCTTGCTCAACGTTGGTGTTGCACTAGTGATCTGGATTGTGTCTGGACTGGTTTCTCTGATGGGTTCCCTCTGCTACGCGGAGCTGGGAACCGCTCTGCCATTCTCTGGAGGAGAATACAGCCATATTAAAAGAGGCCTTGGATCCCTGCCCGCCTTCGTATTCATCTGGACGTCAACGTTTACCAAGCCAGCATCAAATGCCGCTCGAGCCTTGCTGTTTGCTGAATATGCCACCCAGCCCTTCTACGGCATTTGCCCTGCGCCAGAAGTGCTGAAGAAATGCTTGGCCTTAGCCGTGCTCTGGTCCCTGGGGATTTTGAATGGCCGCAGTGTCAAAATGGCTGCGTGGGTGCAGACAGTTTTCACTCTGCTGAAGATGATGGCCTTGTCTGTAATCGCCATCGGTGGCATAGTTCTCCTTGTTGGTGGGAGAAAGGAGAGTCTGGCCAGGTTCAAGGACGCGTTCAACTCAGATATCCCCAATGCGTCGCAGGTTGCCGAAGCCTTCTTCCAAGGACTCTACGCGTACGGTGGCTGGTGGTCCCTCAATTATATGGCAGGTATCTCAATCCTTTAGATTTTGTTCTGTAGTCACGATTCTTAACGTTCCTCAGCTCACCTTGGTAGAACTTGTCTCACCTTCAAGACCATAGGGTCTCTCACGTTTTAAGTGATTCCTGTGTGTTTGTTGGGGCTGGTAGAAGAGGTGTTGTTCCTCTGTATGGAAGTTTCTTGTTTCTTGAGCAGTCTCAGAGTCAAACTGACATTTCCAGAGGACTGCAAGAGAAATTAAAATAGTTCCTTTAAAATCTCATGCATAAACAGATTTTTTTTTTACCTTAAAAAGTTGCATTTTTTCTTTCTCAGTGTCAGTGCATTTTCGAAAAGGATTAAGCTATCCATACCAAACTGTCTGCACCTTTTTGAATATCTGCTTACTTATCCTATTTTATATCTGGTGGCACGTGTGACAGTAATAGAGTGGTTTTTCATGAAAGCTGCAGAGATAATGTTCATAATGTTAGTTATGGATGTCATAAGTTAAATGAATAGTGTTTTGCAGTGTCATCAGTTATAGGATTAAGTTTTAAGCAAGTGGATGTTGCTCTTATATCTTTAACCCTATTTACCCATTGACCTCTATCACATGTAAAACATTAAATAAACTGTATGTGTGAAATGCGTAACCCAAAGTTCAATGATGAGAACAGTATAAAATTGGGTTAATGTTTAAAAAAATGACTGTTACTGCAGTCCAGCTTTTCCAGTATTAACAATGTGCTGCAATGAAAAAGGATGATATAAATCAGCAAAGTATAGTTTTGAAATCTTAGAATTTCCTTAAAGGCAAGTATTTAGCTTTGTAAGCCTGCAAAAAATACAAAATTATGGGTAAAATATTAATTTATTTTCTGATCAGTTAGCAGTAGCAGTAAGTACCATACAGTGGGCAGCACAACGATTTAGACAGATGCAACTTATGCAGTAAGTCCCTTTCTGAACTGAATTTGCTCTTCTTCAGCAATAACGTCATTTCTGTGAGCTTCAGCTAAAGCGTCAGGTGCCAGCCGGACAGCAGGACCATAACGAGCAAGAAAACAAATGAAAAGATAAATTTAAATTGGCAGTTTTTGTGATTGTCCTGTTCTGGGCTCAAAATTACCAAGCGTGTTTCTTCAAATTCTGTGATAGTCTGTCTCTGAATTCTGCTGCTGTGCTCGTTCCGTCCCGCAGGCTCTGTGCGCTGCAGCCAGTGCTGGCGTGGGCTCAAAGCTGGTGTGCTGGGCAGGTGACAGAAATTATACTTGAGGGAGGAAAGGGATTTCTGTCTTCTGGAAAGACAGTAAGCTGCACATTTGACTTTTCCCTTCGTCCTCCTGATGAGTTATTGGTTGGTAATATGCAGGAAGTCTTCTGTAAATGCTGAGGGAGGCAGGAGGGGGAGAGAGAAGGGATGAGTGAGTGAAAGAAACAACAAAAAAAAAATCCCTTTTTTTGACTAAGATGAGGAAGGATTATTAGGGTTCTGGAAACCAGCTCCATCTTTTGCTAGTACTATCGCATGGTCAGGAATGTGTGCCAGTGCCTCAATTGTTCAGCTGCAAAATGTGGAGTTTTTTCTGATTTGGTAAGGGTAGTTTTAAGCTAAGATGCCAGGCTTAGCACTGAACGATTTTCCTCTGCCATCTTTGGCCTGGAAACGATAATAATAAAATAATAGATAGTAAGATAACAGCAGAATCCAGATGGGAATACCCCCCTTTTAAAGCCACTGCATTACTGCTGTTTTGTCTCTTCCATTACTTTTTCTGTATTTCCTGATAAAAAGGCAAAGAGAAAGGTTTTGTGTCGCTCCAGGAAAATACTCTTGGAAGTTTCAGATCAGGACTTGTGAGGTGATGTAAGAATAAATAATCTGCCTTTAGATTCTCACTTTTAAGATAGAGATTTGAAAGTATGGCTACTTGAAAATTTCTTATCAATTCAATTTTCTAATGTAAGTCAAATATGTTTTTAATCAAATCAAAGTTACTAGTCCTTTTGTCATTTTTTTATCAGTCTATCAGACATCCATCCATTCCTCCTTCCAAGACAGTGAAAAAAAATAGCTAAATTAGGAAAAAAAAGAAATGAAAAAAAAGTTTAGGCTTTTTTGATAATAAACTATTTGAGAACTGCTGTAGGACCTCACAAGCAACCTGGCTTTGCAGCCATGATTAGCAGGACTTCGGTATCTGTCTTGCCAAGCTCTGTGCAGATTTGCTACTGAAACACACTTGCAGAAGCTACACTGCCTGCTTTATTAGTCTTTTTAAATTATATTTTTCAGAAGAGATGAAAAACCCTTGCAGAAATATCCCCTTAACTGTGATGACTGCTATTCCTGCAGTAATTGTTTTTTATTTACTGGTGAACATCTCCTATCTGACTGTCCTCACACCTAAGGAAATTGTCTCTTCAGGTATGGATTTAATTTTTTTTTTTTAATAAAAAGTTATGATTCATTAGGATACCCATCTGGTGTTAATTTACTGGGTTACTTCTGCTTATCTGAATTCACAGTCAGGAATGTTGGTTATCATTTTAAGTTTCAAAAGAGAATTCTTGCAGAATTTTACCGTATGACACAAATTGGACTGAATGCAGACAGGTATTATTGGGTGTTGAAAATGTTGGCTTATATCTACTCTGTCCATAAAGAAATCAGAAGTGTATTAAAATCCAGAAAATCAGGTGAAGACCAGTTCTCTGTTGAGTACGGAGGGCTTTGTTTTTCTGTAGTTTTAATCCTCTCTTGTCCTTCCTTCCCTGCTTCATAGTGTCTCAGGCTAAAGCCATTATTGTGCAGCTGTATTTCTCCATGATTGTCCAAACTGCACCTTTTAAATACCACTCTAGTGAGACTGAGCTCTCAGGTCTTGCCTCCAGGAGTGACAAAAAACATACCGCATTTTAGATGGATCAGTTAGTTTTTTTCCCAGTAAAAACAGCTCAATAACATGAATGGGAGCAGTGTAGCTGTCACTTAGCAACCTGGCATTATTGCTCACCCCCTTTCAGGCTCTCTGCTGGGAGCGATGCAGAGATTTGCAGATCCACATTAGAATGAAAGAGGCAGCGAATACCAGAGTGTCTGTGAATACCAGCTGCCCAGCTGCTATCACCAGCTCCCACCATACCAGGGCAGCTGTGTTTATCTATGTCAGCCTTAGAATTATAGCTCTTATTTCAAACGTTGCTGTGCATTGCTGCGATTCTTGTTCTTTCACTACATTTTTGCGGGGGTTGTTTTCTCCATCTCTAATAACTTCCTATGCTGCACAGGTCGCTGTAAGACTCACATACCTCATGACTGTTGCTTATAGACCCACTAAACATTAGTGCTCGCTACAATATGGGCAGTAGCTCATTTCCAAGCAGTATTGAGTATCTCTTGTTCAGAACTAATCTTCACATTTCCCAGTTCTACCCAAAACAAAACCTCTTTAATCAGATGCTCACTGACCCACCTCTGCAGATATGTGCACTTGTGTTGGCAGTTTCCTCAAGACAGTAGATAATGTCACCACTACGGTCATATCAGGGAGCACTGAGTTCATTTTCTTTCCCAGTGTGTCCTTGCCCGTGCCTATATATTTGTGATTCATGGTGGTGAGATGCAACTTGCTCCCGCTGGGCAGTCCATTCCCATGGTATTGGCCCCAGCAGGTTTACTTGGCCTGCTCTGGCAGGCAGCACTCCTTCTTGATGTTGTCCGCCCTTCCCCCTTCTCCTTTCCCCCCCAAAAAATTTGCAGCATCTGAATTAAACACCCTTAAGATTAGATTACTCATGTTTGACTACTGTAACAAAAAAAAAAAAAGGGCATTGCTGGTAAATAGGTGTTTCTTGTATTTCAAGTTTCATTTCTGTTCAGTCTGTCAGTAATTCAGAACACGGTACCTACACTACACTAATGCTCTGCTTTCTTGCAGTTGCCGTGGCAGTCACTTGGGCTGATCGAGTGATCCCCTCTGTTGCCTGGATCATTCCTCTCTCTGTTGCTGTCTCAATATTTGGTGCCCTCAACAGCAGCATGTTCACACTGGGTCGATTAAGCTATGCTGGAAGTCAGTCAGGACATTTACCTGTTTTAATATCCATGCTTAACGTCCACTCCTGTACTCCAGTACCAGCCATGATTTTTTCAACCACCATTGCATCCATTTTTATCATCCCCTCTGACCTTATTACATTAACAAATTACTTTGGATTTTCTACCTGGCTTATGATTGGATTGACGTGTGCAAGCCTGATTGTACTTCGATACCGGGAACCTCATCTATGTCGACCATACAAAGTAAATGGAAATAAGTTACAAAATATTTTTACAGATTTTTTTTTTTCTGAGTCATAGGTAGCATACAATAATCACGATGTTTAGAGCCTTATACAAAAACTTAACTTCACTCCAGAAGGAAAAGAAATGGACAGATGTGATCTGCCCCAGGGAGCTTGCACTTGAGAATAGGAGATGGGTATGTGCAAGATGGGGGAGATCTGAAACCAAAATGAAACCACAGTGGTGTGGAGCAGTAACCAGAACAGCATGGGATCCAGGCTGGCCATTCACTCTTAATTAAACCTTGACCTACTCTCATCTTTCCTGACACAGCCACAGACATTGAGGATAGGTTTAATTTCCCCTCAATCTAGTTGCCGGAAAGTAGGGTTAGATGTGTATGCTTGTTGTGAAGGCTCCTCCTGTGCACTCAAACCTGAGTTTCCTTCAGGAATCCATAGTATCGTATGCGAATAAATAGTTTTCATGAGGACAAATGGCTCTTTTTTCCCCCTGGGTAACAGAAGGAGCTTGAACAAGTATTTTAGAAAAAATGTCCATCTTGTAGGCAATTTGAGGTCAGATGAATCTCACTCTGAGATTGCAGCAGCGTGAGAAATTGTACTGTAGTGTGGCCAAGACATAAAATCACAATTGGTCAGTTTATTTCTCAAACCAGTCTGTTTTTCTCTTTCTCTTGCAGGTGTTTCTGCCAGTTCCATTTGTGATGGTGGCAGTGTCTTTCTTCTTAGTTTTAGCTCCCATAGTCTGGTCTCCAAACCTGCAATATGTCTATGCTTTCCTGTTTATGCTGGGAAGTCTTCTTGTTTATTTTCCTTTTATACACTTTAAATTGCATTTTGCATTTCTCGATAAGATTACCTGCCACTTACAGCTCCTGTTGGAAGTCTCGCCTGCTGATGGATCTGCTGAGGGCAACTGTGAATAACGGCAAATGTTTAGTCCCAGTACAACCAACAGCCAACAGAGGATTTTACTTAACTGAGGTTGTACAAGGTACAAGGTAGATACTAGATATGATATACAGGCGTATGTGCATGTGTGTATGTGTATATACAGAGAGATATATATACATATATTGTATACATATATGCATGCATATACATACATGTATATACACATGCATGTATTTGTCTGTATACATATATGCCTATGTGTGCATAGACATTACCATAACATATTAATATGTACATATTTTTTATGTGTCTGTGTATACATACATACATATATGTAGATGTATATGTATACTTATTTAATAGGTGCAAAGAATCTCTTTTAAACTGGTAAAATTTGTAAAATGCTTTCTCTTGCTCCTGAAGGCCCAATTAAAGTTGAAAATATTTTTGCAACAATAGAAATAAAATTAAATTACAGTACAAAAAATATCAATAGTATCGTATAATAAATGAGTAAATGCATACTTAACAGCATCATTATATAAATATACTTCTGATCTCCAAACTAAATTGTCTGGATTATTTTAAGTTCATAGTAGCTTATTAGAACATCTGGTTTTAAAGGCTTCATACTTCTGTTCATCTGACATCATTTTTGTCTGAATTTATTTTTAATAAAAACCTTTGAAGAACACGATAAAATTGACTGAGACCTTTTTTAATCCCAAGAAAACCATACACAGTGCGTCTTAGCTATTTTAGAACAACACATACAAACTCAGGGTGAAATCTTATGAACCATCAAAGAAAGCAGTAAGAATTGTTTACCCTCTTTGTGATAGCAATAAAACTGAAGATATATGGATTACTTTACTGAATTGTTTACATCTTATCATTAATGTTACTTTATTGCTTGGTTTCTTCGTGGTTTTATTGAGAAATATGAGCTTTTTTAGGCTCTCTTCCTTCTGTTTGTGTTGTGTTTATGAAAGCAACATAAATAAATTCTTTTTTATTTTGATAATTGGGCTATCTTAAATTCACTTAGTATTTAAACTTCAAAGAACCAGTACGCAAGAAGCATCACATAGTTAGGTGATTAATCTAGGAATATATTCTGTTATTTTTATAATTATAATAAAATTACATATGTAAAGTAGTTTTTCCAAATCTGGCTATTAAAGCTCAGTAATACAACCAGTAGATGGCTCCAGATTAACATTTTACGCTGTGATATATTGGATTGCTGGATGTTGTATTGGTGAAAGAATTTTACAGCGCACTTTATTACAACACTAACAGTAGAATGAAAAAGAAATCTTGCTAGAAGATTAATTTCTCTGATATATAACAAATGTAGTGGTATGTTATGCATAGCTACCCAAACTGTAGGGTACTTGTCAACTGTGCAGGTGAGGAGTGAAGTGAATACAGCTGAGCTGGAGATGGGATGCTACTGAAAGCAAGGCAGGAATCAATCTTTAATGTCGTTCAATCGTGCTATCAGAAAATCTTTTTTTCTTCCTATTTAAATTTTTAAAATCACAAGACTCAACAAATTTTCCTAGGAATCATATTTTAAGAACTGAATTCTAGTGAATATTAAAAAGAGGGAAGGATTTTACTGTGTCTAAAACGCCAACCGGTGATTTGTAAATGCAGGTGCGGTGCCTGGCAGTGCCATGGATTTTCAACGGATCTTGTTCAAGTCACTTATTGAAACCCATGTTTTAATATGGAAATAAAAATAAAAGTCATAATAAAAATTAGAAGTTATAAGAAAAAGAAAAATCTATGGGACAATAATACCGTGTTGTAGACCACATGGTTAAAAAAAGCAGACAGCAGGGGAATGGTGCTCAGCTGGATGTGTGATTTCTGTGCAATTTCTTGTCAGTAAGTCTGCTTGAGCTTGTTTATACACTTGAATTCCATAAGGGGTTAGGTACCTAGTGAATACATGTGTTGGGGTATGTTTGGGTAATTGGAGCATGTATCTGTTAATGATACAAACTTTGAATTTAGAGGTTTAGCAATTTCAACAAATAAGGGAGCTTGAAAGTCACAATGAAATGTAATATGAGATAAATTGCATCTATTTCTTTTTTTTTGCAATACAAAATAGATAGGTTTTCTTTTAACAAAAATCTAGGAAGTGGCACATGAACAGACATGGACATACCTCACCTTTTCAATGGTTATTGCTAAAGGATCAGCAAAAACAAGAACAGTTAAAACAGGTCAGAATGAAAACTGCTCATGCAAACTTAACCTGCCCCCTCTGTGAAGGCACTTTACTATGGCCTCCAATTATCAAATCATAAACTATTCTTTGAATATACCCTTACCTCATTTATTGGATAGAATGGACAATGCCTGGATAATTCACTATTTTCATCCCGTTCCATTTTGTGGCTTTGCACTTTGTCACTGTGCACAGATGCTGTTCTTGATACACATAGAGGGCCTACGGAAGGGTGGAGAGGGAATTTTTACAAAGGCACGCAGTGATAGGAGGAGGAGTAATAGCTTTAAACTGAAAGAGGGTAGATTTAGATTATGCACAAGGAAGAAGTTCTTCACCATGAGGGTAGTGAGACAGAGGAACAGGTTGCCCGGAGAAGTTGCGGGCCAGTGTTCAAGGAAGTGTTCAAGGCCAGGCTGGGTCAGGCTTTGAGCAACCTGGTCTGGTGGAAGGTGTTGCTGTAGGTTGCACAACAAGTGCATTTTGCAATGTTTCCTCAGATTCTTCAGTTCAGATGAAGCACCTTGGTAGAGAACCATTGTTGGAGATCCAGGCCGAACTATGGGTGAACGTACACCTTGTACGCATATTCAACCATTATATGCAGATTTCAGTTCTTCCTCACCTTTTAGGTGGAAACAAAGAAAGTATGGCCAAAATTGTTCACTAATTTTGAATGCCTAAGCTGAGATATCTTGGATCTGATTTCTCATAGTGTTTAATAAGTTCAGAGTGCCTATAGTGTCCTGGAAGAGGTCTTCTGAAACAAGAATGCACTCATTAAATGACCTGTTCTGTGGGAAGGACTCACACAACTGAGCTAAACTAACATTACAAAAGCAATCTCAGATATGGCATTTACAGTCTTCTGAATATGAGTCATTTGATGTTGTCTCAATGCAGCCTTTCTTTTGCCTGAGTGTTTTAGAATGCTAAATCACAAAGAAGCAAATGCAGTATTTAATTTATATAGATTTCTTACTGTTTCTGGATCATTCCACATTTCCAAGCGCTAAGCATAAAGGAACAGAATTCAAATTTATAACTCATATTAACTACTCTGGCCAAGAGCAATTCAATATTTTAACTTTATAGCTTGTTTTCAGTGACACTAGTTGGTCTCAGTTGTTTTCCTATTTGAACATATCGCAGAAAATTCTGTATAGGAGTGTGCCTGTTTTAGTACTAGACTATGTCAAACGTATTTTTTTTACCTTTGACTTCATAATTCTTTTAAGCTCATGCATACTTGCATGTTTCACAAGATCAGCCTTACAACAAGTGAAATGTGCATATTTGTTTTTCAATACTGTACTGGCCCAGTTTGGCATGCAAGATCCCTAGCTGTTTTTCTGGGTTCCTAACACAATATTTATATGTGTGTCTGCATTACTTATTTTTGTCATTATCTCCATAAAAAAGACAATATAAAACCCTAAGTAATAATCACCCTTATTTTAAAGATCACTTGGAGTTACTATACATTATGCTAGCTCCATATGTAGTGATGGCTTTACAAAAAAAAAGTCACTGAAGCAAAAGCCAGCATTTGTACAGAAGAAATGAAAAAAAATCAGCAATTAATTAATTTTCTTCCCTTTTTGTAGTATTGTTAATTGTGATTCCAATATAAAGATAATCCACTAATAATGAACAGTTGTACGTTTTTGTTTATGCTTTGGTGTGGTGATTTTTAGTTCGAAACTGGTTTACACTGGAGAATGTGTGAGGAGCTGCCTATAACTGTTGAACGTGGAAGGGCTCAGGCCTTCTGACTTCTAATCTTATATTTGGTATGTGCATTGTGAGCATTGCTAAGGTTCCCCACATCACTAAAACAGAAACAATTGTGTTTTAACAACTTACAAGTCAAAGACACTTTCAGTCTTTGCCCTCTGTGGTTTATTCCAGGTGATGGGGCATCTTGAGCATTCCCAGTTCTTACTGGCTTGATTTGGAGGACTAAGAGCTGTATATGCTTTAGGAGCTTTGAAACTGTTTCTATTCTCCTTTGGAACAGGAAGTTAAAGGTTTTTAAATTAATGGATTTGAATAAACTGTATCTGACAGGTTTAAAGGAACCGTTGAGGAGCTTGACTATTATTGTCAATTTTCAATAACTCTTACAACACAAGAAGTTTCATGAGAGCAAAAGACAGTTAACATGCCAGTATTTAAAAAGAATAAAAGAGATGACCCAAGTAATTATAGGCTTGTCAGGGTGACATAAATCCTTGGAAAAATAATGGAACAGCTAATACAAAACTGAATTAATAAAGAATTAAAAGAGAGCAGTGTAATTAATGCGAGTTCATTTGTGTTTATGGAAAACAATCCTGTCAAACCAGCTTAACGTTATAGTTTCTCTAATTTTGCTTGATTGAAGGATAATAGTGTTAATCTGTAATACCTTAACTTCTTTACTTAAAACGAGATGAGAAAAGCCTTATGAAATATCTGGGAGATGACAAAATCAACATGACACACATTAAATGCTTTATAAGCTTGGAAAAAGAAGTCTCAGTTTAACCTGAGAAAAGGAGTCTACAAAGCAGCCCCACAGAGATCAGACCTTGAGGAGCACGTCCTGCTTCAGAATGAGAGCTTGTCCTTTTTAATGTACTCATCAGCGGTCTGGAAAAATGAAGCTACCACTAAAAAAGGCTATACATGACTAAAATGGAAAGTAGCGAACAAAAGATAAATTAAGATGACAGAGCCAAAAAAATCAGGATTCTGTGATCAGCTGTGCAGAAGCAAACAATGCTCTCTGTGAAAGTTATGGTCATACGTGTATTGGCCAAAACCACTGCTCCTTTTCTGGCGGCGGCACACTATTAAATCAGTTTTGTTGCCTGTGACTATGAGAAGTGGTCCACAGTCAAAAGGTCAATTGAACTGATCTTCAGTGCTATCCTGCTTGTCTGTGTTTCATTGACGGTGATACTAAGACCTCCTCTGAAAAACAGTTCCAGATCTCTCCCCACAACAGGAGAAGGGGAGGTGGTTTTTCCCTGAATCCTTTCCAAGAGCAGACAGTTAATGACACAAAACCAACCATGAATGATAGCTGCAGCTTGGGATTTTTTAGCTTAGCCAAATGGAAATTGTTTGGCTTGATACAGAGCAAAATATTACTAACTGATTTTTTTTAAATTTAGCAGATACAGATACCCCAAGATATTGGACCTTGAAAGTTTAAGCAATTCACTCTAAAATTGAAGTACATATATATATTATTTTGCTAGGCTCAATATGTTCACTCAGACCTCATTAAAAATTAAAATATATTCAGGAAACATGAGAATAACTTTTGTTTCTCCCATGTCTTCTTAATCCTTTTTTTCAGCAACTTGGTTGCAGCCTTTCACATATTCTCCAGTGGTCACTTCTATCAAAGACATTCCTATCAACCTTTAAAACTTTCTCTTATGAAGCACATTTTGACAGCTCTATTGCTTTTTTTTTCAAAATTGTCTAATCATTTCACTTTGTGATCTTCAGATCGTACTGAACCAAGAAGGTTATGGCATCATTTATAATTGACTTTCAAAAGCTGCTGAGGATAAACAGGACACCTGCCAAAATGTGTCAGTTGAGTCTGGTCATATGTATTATACTTTCTGTAAAAGACGCCTTTGAGATCTGCAGTTTATCCTCGTTGCAGGCAGGGATTGGACTAGTTTGGCAGAACTGCTGCAGCAAGTGCAGGTGAAATACTCAAAAAGTCATCCAAACGTGAAAACATTCAGGACACTGAATTGTGGGTTTCAGCTTTGTCTCCAGCATAATTTCCTAAAGTTACTGTCAGAACTGGCATCTGCTCTGTGCATTCATTGCCCTGAAAGTTTATAGCCTATTATCTTACACTTGCTGGTTGATTAAGTTTTTGTTTGAACTAATACTCAAGTTTGGGTAGTTGTTCTGATGTGTAAAAACTGCATTGCTAAAAGTATTTCCCTTACGAATTTCTAACTTTTGACTTTGTGGTTTGGTTTTAGCTATTTCTTTGTTTTCTGTTTTTCAATTTTTGATCACCGTATAGATTTCATGTCGTGACTCTACCGCGTCTGTGGCCGTGCTGTGCAGGGATAGCCTCTTTTGGGGGATCATAGCAGTTTACCACCCTAGTTGTCCCCTCAGTGAGGTAATAGAATTACTTATTTATCTGGATTTGTGGGAAGATGCTCAGATCTTACCTCAGTCCTTGGAAAGTCTCCTTTTCCTTTAGGATTTACTATTTTGAGTAAGGA
>VWZK01013131.1:763-12427 GCA_013396935.1 Baryphthengus martii
GGTTCTCCTCCCCCTCTACTCTGCACTGGTGAGGCCCCACCTGGAGTACTGGACCCAGTTCTGGGCACCCCAGTTCAAGAAGGACAGGGAACTACTGGAGAGAGTCCAGCACAGAGACACTAAGCTTATTAAGGGAGTGGAGCATCTCCCTTCTGAGGAGAGGCTGAGGGAGCTGGGTCACTTTAGCTTGGAGAAGTGGAGACTGAGGGGTGACTTCATTAATGTTTATAAATATGGAGAGGGCGAGTGTCAGGAGGACGGAGCCAGGTTCTTCTTGGTGGCACCCAATGACTGGACAAGGGGCAATGGGTGCAAACTGGAACATAGGAGGTTCCATGTAAACATAAGGAAACACTTTTTCACAGTGAGGGTGGCAGAGCACTGGAACAGGGTTCCCAGAGACATTGTGGAGTCTCCTCCTCTGGATACATTGAAAACCCACCTGGACATGTTCCTGTGCAACCTACTCTAGGTGATCCTGCACTGACAAGGGGGTTGGACTCGATGATCTTTTAAGGTCCCTTCCAGCCCCTAACATTCTGTGATTCTGTGATTCTGCAAAAATGTTGATTTTATGATTGGTGTCAGATAAACCACAGAAAAGAAAGAATAAATATTTAATGTATGGGATATACGGAAGTAAGTGCTAATTCAATTCATGTTCTGGAGACATGAATATGCTGTTTAAGTAAATAAAACTTGACTACATTTCAGACTGATGACTTCACTCTTCCAGTTTCAACCCTCCTCATTTCTTACCAATTTCTATCTGTCCTGTTGTCCTGACCTATAGTAAAATTGCATTTGCTTTTAATTAGAATTACTTGAACAGCCAGGTGCAAATTGTAGATATTTACTGATGATTTTGACTGTTTTGCCCTGAGTATGCTGTGAAGACCTCCCAAAATATGTAAAGGCTTGCAAAACGTTTCAACAGGTTAATTGCAACAAGAATGTATTAGTTTATATCAATTAATACTGGTAAGACATCAACCCCAGTTGTGTACATAATGTCATATAATAGATGATCAAAAATCTGTGCAGTGGATGAAGAAGAAAGCAATGTCTCACGCTTACTCATTCAGTATCTGCACATGCTTGTCTATGCATAGACTTTTGTGTACAAGCGCCACTACAGTCTGAGGCTGTACAGCTGGTTATCAGCTGTTTACTTACCATATCCTTTAAAAATTTTGGACTATAGAACAAATTTGGAAGAAAACTAAACAGTCTGGAGGAGGTATTAACTTGGCAAATTTTGTCAAGGTACAAATACTAGACTTTAGTTTCCTGGAAACACCAGCCTTACAAATGGTTTGAATTTCTCAGAGGTCAAAGTAACACCAGTCTCTTCCCAATAAACAGAGGTGACATTCTGCTGGAGCCTATAGGTATTTCAGGTGCCCATGACTATCTCATTTATAATTCTTTCCTGTGATCACATTTTCCAGGTCTACTGTACTGCCTAAATCTGTACTTGCACAATTTGCAGGGGATATAAAATTGTGTTGTTAAACTAACCAAAGCAGAGTAACTTCCTTTAGGTTTGTGCTTGTCCTCTCCTTAACCATATCTGTATTTCCTCAGTAATTTTCATTTTCTCTTTACTTTTTGTACAACCTCAACATATAAGGCAAAGAAAGCTGAAAGAGCTGCCAAGCGGAGTGGTAACAGCTGTGTTCTGCCTGCTTCCCTCTTGAGTGGGAAGGTAATTTCAGTTCCTCTCCTCTGATCTGTATCACAGAATCAAACATCTCAGGGAGCAACTTTTTAGACACTAGTAGCATCTAAGAACTTACTATCTTAAAGAGAAGATGAAATGGGAATAGTGGTGGACTTGTATTGCATGTGATGAAATTTGCTGAACCAATAACATGACCTCAACTTTTAGAACACTCACTGTGTCTGGTAGAAAATCTCAGCTGTCCTGAGAAAAATTGCAGCTCTCACAGTTAGGCATTTTAACTTGGTTTCAATACATAACTTCATCCTGTTCCAGAGCTCACTTCTTTGCAGCTCCAGCAGAGCTGTTCATCTGTGCTCATTCTGCTTCCGAAAGTTATAGTCTGTTACAGTCATATATATATATATGGTTTGCCTTCATTCCCTCATCACAGCAGTCCACCTTTCATGTAGTCATGACCTTTGCAAGACCAGCCTTTTCATCACAGAGAGTTCCAAAGAATTTTAGGTAGAACTTTAACTCTCATTCTACCACAAGTCTATAGGAAAAAACAAAGACACAGAAGAATGCCATGCAATCTCTAACTGGTCTAATAGCATCTCCTCAGACAGGTTTGAAAGCAATCCATCTGTTTAAGTGATTCATAGTGCCTTTTTCTTAAGAAGTTAGTAAGAAATTCATGAACTACAACACCTGGATAAGGTAGAGTGAATTATCTGGGGGCTTCTTGTGCTCTCGGAGAATATCAGGTTCAGCAGAACTCTAGGAATCAGAAAACTTGAGGCTTAGTCTTCCCAACCCACTTCAGATCTTGAAGTCAGTTCTGTGAAGCTAAACCTAGCACAGTAAACGCATCAAAATTGCTTAGAGATGTAGGAATTCCTACTTAAAATTCACATTTCTGGTAGGGTCAAGGTTAAGTGAGCAAATATGTTCTTAACTCTTCATTTTTAAATCTTGATTCATGCTTGAATCTATATTCTGGAATGGAGACGTCACTGTCAAACTTTACTTCATTAATTATGTTTTACCAGTGAGTTGCCAGGTCAAAAATCTGCAGTTCACTGAAAAATAAAATGGGGGACATGGAGGAATAAATTGAATTAATAACACTATAAACAGTTAAGGATGTTATACAAACTGGATTGTTCATTTCAATGCACAATGACCTAAAAATATATTTTTTTTATATTCCCAGTAAGGCTTCCTCAAATTCTGCTCTACAGAACTAGTAAACGAAAAGTAAAATGCCCTGGATTTGTAAAAGAGCTGCAGAAGTTACATTGTCATATATTATAAGCTATTCAAAAATTAAACAGTCAGTGTTTCTGTTCCATAGTTCATAGGCCAACATGCAGACATGTTATTTCATCCTTGGTGAAAATCTTTCTGCTATGGTAGAATAGTAATTGTACTTTACTACTGTGGATTTACAGTAGAATTCTTTCTTAAACGTCCTTTGTTCTCCTTTGTGCCTGTTCAAATGCTGTGTTCAAGAAGAGGACTTGATACTGCCTCTGTTGACACTAATTCAAAACTTGGTTTGCACCAGCTGCTTCAGATTAAATAAAATTGATTTGCAGTAGCTAAAGTAATTCAAAAAGGCATTTGCATGAATAGAAACAAAAGATTCAGAATGTGATGTCACAAGTCCTCCTGTGGACCTAAAAAGGCAGTCACAGGAAAATGTTCCAGCATTCCCGCTCACTGAAATATCTTCCTGCTGAACTTTGTACCAACCAACTTCTCTACTCAGATTCTGCCATTTGAAGGGGGTCTATCCAAACCATTGATCACTGTCTGTGTTTAGCCTGCATTTGGGGCTAAACTACAGCAGTTGTTCTACCATCCAACAAACCCTGCCCAGAAAAGAGAGGGGAGTCATGAAAAGGACAGAAGACTCACAGGTTGAAATGAAAACAGATTTAATGAAACAGCCAAACTAACACCAATGCCATTATAATATAAAAAAAAATAATAATATTAAGCCCAGGAAATTTACAGCAGTCACAATAAACAGAAGTCAGTCCCCAGGAGCAGGAAGAGGATCAGGAAACCCTCTTAGCTTCAGTAAACTCTTCACTTTGTATGGAACATCATGTTTATGATGTTACGACCTGTAGCCAACTCAGGTCAGATGCTGTGGCTGACTCCAAACTGCTTGTGGCCTGCAGGCCATGGCAGGTCTATAATCCTCTCCCAGTGAAACCAGGACAATCACCCAGCATCAAACCTTTCTTTCTGAGGTCTCTGCCTCTTCCTGAGCTGTATAGGTACTTCCATGTAATAGGCCAAGAGACAGGTTTTGTGTTTGGCTTACAAGAAGTAGTCCTTTCAAGCAAGTCCCTTACTGCCAGAGGAAGTCAGCTAATTTTGAATTGGCTTTAAATAGATACTTGCATGCTATCCCATATAAGATCTAATGAACGTGCATATATTGAAAGTGTATTTACCTCTATCACAGACAGACACAAGATATCTCTACTTGTGCCCTCAGATGACCGGAAATCACACAGATATGGCTGATGCAGAGCCCAGGCTAATAGGCTCTACTTCTTGGAAAGGGGTTACATCGGCACCAAACAAGCCAGACTTCAACACATTTCCAGCACCTTGATGCATGTCCAGTAAGTTTCCATTTGCCTAGAGGGTTGTATGTGTTCACCTTACGTTGTGACTTTAGTAGTAGTTCAATTGTTTTTTTTCATTTCTAAATATTTATATGCTTGTCCATAGAAAATCCTGTTATCTACACCCATATGTTTATTTTAATAGTTTTTTTCTTATGAAATAAGCTAAGCAAACAAAAACAGATTTAGAAGGCAAAAAGAAATTTAGAAGAGTTGTCTTTTGCAAAGATACCTTTTTGTGGAGGGTGAGAAAAGGCACAGAATGCATAGAAAACTAAAGAACATGCATAGTCATTCTGTAGAATTTGAGATAGTTGCAGGAAGAAATCATAAAGTTCTTAAAACTGACAAGCCTATTTCAAACTTCAGCTTATCTGCATTGATGGTGAGTTCCACAAGCAATGTAGCCAACTGGCTTGTTACAAAGTAAAAACTCCCTATATGTGATGCAAAAAGCAATAAGCTCATCTGTGTGAATTTTAGCCTCCAATACAGAGATCAGATATTACAGATCAGCAGTTATTTGCTTGACAAATGTTTGGTGGGCAAATTAAGAATAGAAGCAGGAAAAGGAACATTGTATTTCTATTATCTCATCTATAAATCAAGAATAAGCTTGGGAAAATCAATTATTATTCTGATAATCCGTTTATTTACACCAGTATAACTTAACTTTAAGGAATAGGATCCTACATTAGAGCACACAGTCTCAGGGCTTTTTACAATTTCAAGTACAGCCCAAGATGACTATGGACTTCAGCTAACATAGCTGTGTCAGTCCAAGGAGTAGTCCAAGCCATGTTTATAGTAGGACATAGTGTTGACAGGATTATACAGGCCGTTAAAGCAGTAATGGACTTCCCTTTACTGAGAGTGGAGGTTTTGCTCATACATACAATGTACAGCCTTCCTGCTTTAGCTGTCACTAAGTATGAATATTTTATCTCCACACACAGATGTTTTTCGTATGAACTAGTATTCCATGAAGTTTAACTGTCATGTGGAAAAAGATAAATTGCACAATATAGATCTTTATGCATCTAGAAAAACATTATGTTTGCAAAGTTAAATGTGGGCATCTTCTCTGTACAAAGAAAGTATACAGCTGATGAAAGCGGATTTTTTATCTGCATGGAGTACCAGCATTTAAGAGATGCGTTGTTGTTTCTGGATGAGTTTTTTTAAAGTGCTTGATTGCCTGGTTTTGTCACAGAGGCACCCACAAAACAAACAGCAGCAGCTAATGAAAAATGGGTGTTTATTGCAATCAAAGTTGCCCAGCACTCCTTCTGACCAAATACAAATTCAGATATCTGGTGGGAGTATAACTACTACACAGCTAATTCCTAAACTTTGAGGAAAGATGAACCAAAATGACCACACACTCACTCATAAAGCGGAAACCTCTACCCAAAGGTAGAGGCTGGGTAGAGCTATCCAAAGGTATAATTCACCCTAAAGGGAGGGCGAAACTCACTCAGTCCACAGAGACTCACTCAATCCATGCAAATATCCTTGGATGATATGTTCAAGGGGAGGGTCCGGCTTTCAACCCTGCTGCTCTGCAAAGAACCAACTCTTTCGTTTTTTTGACAGGGCCTCATTTATGCCCTAGTCAAGTGTATGCTGTGACCATTCTAATTAGTTGAGAGGGAAAGACCAGACAAAATAGGCTGAGGGTCTAGACCTTGAGGCATAGTTAATCACTCTGAGGTGCAGTAAAAGGGGCATCAAACCGCTCTAGCACACTCTATGTTTTGCCCTGTTTTGTCTGTCAGAGAGGCTGCATCAGCCACAGTTTTATATCCTAATGAAATCTATGTATGTCTGAGTTCTAAAAATGCCACTGTCCTAGAAGGCCTAGAAAGACTAAATGTAGTAATAAATCATACCTACTTCAAGGCGTTTATATACTGTCCTGGAAAACGAAACCAGGTTTTCATCTGCACTGACTTTTGCAGAGAGCTGCAAGTATAATTTCTAACCTACATACATTATGTGGAGACAGTTTATTTAGGAAATTATGTTTCATTGTATTATATCCTTCCATTTTGGTGTTGAAATACAAGTTCAGAAGGAGGATCTTTAAAAATCAAAAGGGAGCCGACAGCTCCTCTCTTTGAGGAGATCTTGACTCTGCAACTTGGTCCGAAACACTAGAGTGAATCATTCTCTGCATGCTACCGTCCCATCCATTTTTACATGTTCTATCTCATATAGAGAAACAACTGTGCTGTTTCCTTTAGCTCAAGGGGATTGTGTCTATCAGGAGTTTAATTTGGGGCTGTTCTGTCAGACATGACAAGGAGAGATGGAAATCTGCTGCTTGAGAGGGCTTGCAGCCATTCTAGTATTTACATTTGAATTAAAGGTGTTGCATTAAAGGTGAAAGAAAAAGTATTTATAAGATAGATAATTGGCATGTAATGTATGGAGGATTCTTGTTTTGTAGCAGTAGATAAATGATTTCTCAGTATTCACAGCATGGGGTGAGGCAGGAGGTGTTAAAAATGTTAGAACTCACAGCAAGAGAGGAATTGGAGTTCTGACTGAGTTTCTTAAGTTAACTGTAGAACATTTTCAACTTCATGCACCTACCTAACTGTTTTTCTCATCTGCTTTGGGGATCCTTGAAGCAATTTTTGATTGAAAAAAAGTCTGAGCTACTGTGATTTTTGTGAAAAATAAATCTTGGCTTTGATATATACCTTGTCTTGATGAGAAAAAAAAAAAAAAAAAAAAAAAATAAATCTAGTGCATGGGACAATACTGACAGTTGGACACTGGCAAATTAATACACATAATCTATACAAAATACAAGAAGAAAATTTTTCATTTGGAAAGGAGTTGTAGGAGCTACATTATTCGTAGGTTATTCTGGTTTTTCCTCTCTACGGCTTACTGGCTTTACATCTATTCCTCTGTGGATTGCTCCAGAGACACAAAGTTAAATGCCACCTCTAACTTGGAAATGGAAATATATGGACTATGTGGTGCCTGTGTTTTTTAAGCTTTTTAGTCTTAAAGGCTGTCAGGAAAATATAAATTACAACCTTAGCTGTCAAGTAGCAGCATTCGAAAACATATATGCTCTTTTTGCCATTGAAAGCCATGATTTTTCCTATTAAACAAATCCAGTAATATGTGTGCAGATGGACAAACATATCTGAGAAAGAATATTTTTCTTTAACTTCAAGATTATAGAATATAGAGTAATTTCTTCATAATTTGGAATTCATCAGTGTCAACCATATATTAGCATTACTATATTGCGATATTTCATATGTTATCTCTCATCTCAGCTTAGATTTACTTTTGTGAAGTGACTCTTTTTCTCTGTTTTCATAGTACTGTAATTACACTATCAATATATTACTCTGCTGCATAACACCTCTCTTTTTGTGTCATTGGATCCAGCTCTGTGCCACTTAACCCCATGAAGTATGATAGTCACATTTTGTTTGCTTAAGCAACCATAACTTTTTGAGTGTACAGATCAGAAAACCATGTGCTAAGCTGGGTTTTTTTGGTTTCTTTTGTTTTTTGTTTGTTTGTTGGGTTTTTTTTTCATATCTTCTATGAAAGGATACAGATTTGTCAAGAAAAATCTGTTTTCATGCTTTTCATCACACTTTTCCTCTCAGAGCTTCATAGTAGAAATCATTAAGTTCGTGGTTTGAGATTCTCTAGGGATTTTTTTATGTTCTTTCTACCTCTTTGCTGCTCCTTCATCTAAGAAAGTTCTGCTGTTTGCGTTACTGCCCATTGAACCTGCTTAGTGTAACTTGAAAATACCTTTTCTGGTTATCTTACTTTTACCTAGAATCAGTGTCGCAACCTGGTTCTTCCTTTTTCTCAGCAAACACTTACATAATCTGCCACCAAAGTAAAAGTACTTTTAAAATTTGTTTAGATTTTTTACTTTTTCCAATGCACAACATTCTTGTATCAACTTATTTGGAGACACTCAATCTGGAGATTCACTTTAACAGTCTTTTCCCTGGCCTGGGAGTCTCTTGGCCTGGGAGTGGTGCTGCGGTGAAACAGGAATAAAAGGTAAAGATAGAGCTTGCTGATCATTTTTGCTAATGCAAAAAGACTCAGGAATATATTTTCTAGGAATTCATTCAGAGCCAGTGTCAAGTCAATCAAGTTGTTATGTCATACTAGACATTCAAGAAGCGTATACTTCTTCCCAGAAATCAATAAACTCGACGTACACAGATGGAGGTGGTTTTTTTCCAACCAGAAGAGTTAGGCTTCACTGAAACCACCTTAATTTCTTCAGTCAGACCTGAAAACAAGGTCCTTGATTTACTCCATGACATTTTTAATCTGTCTTTGAGACTGTAATCTTATTCTCTTCTTCTTTTTTTATTGTGATTTTATTTGTCTAACTCATTTAGTAGTTCCACTGAACTGTGAAATTTATGTTTATGATTCTTGGGTACCGATTTTATTAAAAAAAATTTATATGTTGTGGAAAACAAATGTTTAAAAAAGCTTAAAGGAAGATCATTGCTGAAGAACACTAAAGTGGGAAAGACAGTAACCATGGTTTTGTCCCTTCATAGAAACATGGATTTATCTCGGTTGCATTTCTTCTTTCTTTTGGATATATTTCTCCGAGCATTTTTCATTGTTCATAAATCTCAAAGGTACATCAAAGGGAAAACTTCTTGTGGATAGAGCTAGGATGTTAGTGAGATTTTGAGAAAGTTGGAGGTGTTCAGACATGGCTCAGAATTATTACCCACTGGATATTATCTACAGGAATCGAGAGAAAAGCAAATCCTTACATTTTGAGGGATGATGCTGAGATTGTAGCTCCTACAGGTTCTATATTTGGTTGTATTATTCATGACTTAGTTCATCTATTTAAGTAACAGCCTGTTAGACAAAGAATGTGTACTTCTAACTGTTCAGTCTGCAAATCAAATAACATTTCACAGCCTCCTTTAGTCTTTGTCTCAGAGCAAGAGTAATGCTCTTTTGAGTAAAGCATATTTAGATTTCTCCTCTTGGACTGATTGATTTTGTTTGCAGTTCCAAAAGACACATTTCAGGTCAAATAAAAAAAAATTCAGCAAAATAAAGTTGAAAATTGGTCAAAATAGATAGAAACACTTTATTTGATAGGAGATGGTTCACAATGATTTTGAATATCATATTGAATGACATTTGGAGGGGTAAAAATCTTGCCTCAAGCTAGGAAAATTAAATGCTTCATATGGAAAAACGTTAGTACTTTGCAGACTTCATATTTTTTATTCTTTTTATTCCTTCCCCCAAAACAATTCAAAGAAAGATCATAAATTTTCAAAGGGTTCTGCTGCTACCAAACTCCTATTTTTAATGAAAAATTTTGATGAATATCTTTGCTATGCATTTTTCTAATGGACACATTTTCATATATATGAAGTGTATAATGAATTATATAACAACCTATGATATAAATATTTTTTTACATGCGTTACAAAGTTAAAAAATAAAACCTTAATATACTACTATCAAATTTTACAAACTGATTTGTGTTTTAATTTTTATCTGATATACTTGTTCCAAACCTCTCTTTAAAGCACTTGCCTACAATTATTTTCTGTTCCAACTACCTGCTCAGAACATGATCAGTTAGATCAGGTTATTCAAGGCCTGAGATCTGATTATCTCCAAGGAGAATCCACAGCCTCCTCAGGCAATTTCAAATCTGGGAGGAAAGTTAATTTCCTCCAGATGAACTTCCTGTTGACCCAAACTTGGCTAGCATGACCTTCTGAGTTCAGAGGAGGAAGAAGCCCTTTAACACTTCTAGTTCTTGTTATTGAAAGCGTTCTGCACCGAGGTCCTCCAACAAGGAAAGACTCAGCATCATGACACCATGCTTAGACATCAATATAATTATGAAATATGTTTTTCCAAGTCAATTCTAAAGCTCAGATGCTCATCTGCTATGATCCCTAACTTGTTCTGATTTGTTTTGATTTATCCCTGCAAGGAAGGGATGATTCCTATTTCCAAGACATACCAAGTATAATGGCTTCCTATGAATACTTATCTTTTCATGATCATCACATTGCCTCCACATAATAGAATCATAGAAGTGTTTTATTGAAAGAGGCCCTTAAGACTGTTGAGTTCAACCATTAACCTAGAACCTCCAAGCCCACTGCTAAACCATGTCACAAAACACCACACCTACACACCTTTTAAATACCTCCAGGGATAAGGACTCCACTACTTCCCTGGGCAGTCCAGGACGACAGTGCTCATGCCATAACACTGGACTTGGGAATAAGCCAGGCCAACTAGAGCAGCAACAAATGTTCCTTAACTGCTTCACAAGATGAGATCCAGAAGGCCAGCCACCTTAAGGATGTGTATGTCTATAGTGGATCCTATTGCACCCATCCATGGAAACCTTCTTGCTTGACCAAGTTTCTGAAGTGCCTGTGCACCAGTATGCAGGCAGCATAGGGAATAAACAGGAGGATCTAGAGATCTGGGAGCAGTAGCAGGGCCAGGATCTCATAGCAATTACAGAGACATAGTGGAATGGCTCACGTAGCTAGATTGCTGACATGGATGGCTATGTAATTTTTAGGAAAGACAGACCAGCAAGGTGAGGTAGTGGCATAGCTCCTTAAATAAGAGCAACTGGAATGTGCCAAGCTCTGCCTAGGGGAACATGAAGACTGTCTTGAAAGCTCTTGTGTAAGAATCAAGGGGCAGTCTAATCTAGATGACGCTCTTGTGGGGAACAAATGGAGGCCTCCGTAACCCAAGAGGAAATGGTTAGTGACCTACTGCACCATATAGACATGCACAAGTCTATGGGGCCAGATGGGTGTCCTTTTTGTAGAGTGTGGCAGGGAAGGTGAGGGAATACCAGCTGCCCTCTGACCCCTCAGGGTCCTACAGTTACCAGCTGTCTGTATGTCTCCCCTCAATTTGTTAACTCTTAAACCACAACATTCCAGCCCTTATTCCATACCATTTCCTGTCACACTAACTCGTCACTTTAGGAATTGTCTTATTAGTGCAGTCGAGGTTGCAGGACATCATTCATCCTGGCAGTTTCTCCAGGCAGGACAGTGCAAGTCGTGTTCCAGAACAGTGCAGGTCAGGTTCCAGCAGGGCAGGAATGAGGAGGAAGTTGGGAGCAGTTCGCACTTGACAGGAGAGATGGTACAGAGTTCATCAGGGTTCGTGTCCGTGTGCTGCGAGTTCACCCTGTTGCTCCTGAATGCCACGTTGTTATCTAGAAAAGAAACTTTTAACAACTTACCAGTATTATAAAATAACTTTATACTACAATTTCTGAAAATTAAAGTCTCTCAGACAGAGTTAAAT
>VWZK01013133.1:8573-75058 GCA_013396935.1 Baryphthengus martii
GGCAGGTGCCGCAGCCTGGCTCGGCCTTGTTGTCGGGCCCGGTGGGTCGGGCATCGGTGTGAGGGGAGGGCACGGCGCGGGAGGCGGGCGGGCGCTGAGGTGGAGAAGGGCTGCGTGGGCAAAACTACCGCGCGGGGTTGTTTGCGCTGCGGCCGGGCTCGGGGGCCTTCCCCCCGGTCCCAGCATGGGCAGGGTGTCTGGAGGAGCCTGTCTCGTCAGGAGGCAGGTCGTACCGGTAGCCCGATGGGACGTGAAATACCTGTCGGCTGCACAGGCAGGGCTCGGGAGGCTGAAATGGGTTGTCCGCCTTCGTCCCGGGATTCTGGGGCACACCTGGGAACCGAGTCGCTGTGGCCGGAGTGCTGGGCCGGGATCTCGGGAGCAGTGCCGTGTCGATCAGGTTTCAGTCGCTCCTGAGAGAGTCTTGCTGGTGAGGCGCACTGCCCCTCGCTACTTTCTGGGCACTAATTTCACTTTTTATCCCTTTTGCATCCAGAATAGCGTCTCGACGCAGTTCTTCCTAAAACTGAATTGGGCTGAAGCTCTGGCTTTGCCCTGTGAACTTGTGCTCAGTTTTTAGAAGTTCAGTACAATTCAGCAATCAAAGGTTAAAGGCAGTATTAATCACAAAGACAGGATACCCTCCCTGAGTACATAATTACTATCTAGAGAGGTGTGTGCTCAAAGATTCTGAGGGTAACTAGGAAACAAATGCTCTCAGGATTATAGTTCTGGTAATGTAGGACTACTGCTTCTGGTTTCAACGTCTCATTATTTATAGACTGGTCGCCAAGATTTAGTCTCATGTACGTTCTCTGGAGAATGTGCCATATGCTTTCACGCCGTGCAGCAAGATGGGTAATGTGCTTTCTGTGAGCAATTGGAATGGCACTTAGTAGGATTGTCTGCAACTGTGGGAGGGGAGGAGAGGGGAGGGAGTGGGCAAGAGCTATAAATGGATTTAAACAAATGCTGTGACTTGAAATTTACCCTAATTTTAAAGAGGACTAAAAACCACGTCTGGTACCTCCTACACTTATGATTTCTTGCTGACTCCTGTAATTTGATGATTTATTCCAAAATCTGTTTTGAAATCTCTCTTTCTTTCCAACAAGCGAGGCATAGAAACTGGCACAGTCATCAGTTCTGTCAAATGCACGTGCAAAAATATCCTTCTTTGACACCTGAAGTTTTTGTTAACAAATACATGAAAGGGCTGACGTCTGCTGGTTAAAAGTTCTGATAAGAAGTCCATTTATGCACACTGGAATCAGGATCTTAATTTTCTTAAGTATTAGCTACGCAGTGGGTGGTATATTAAAGCAAACACTCTCTAATTTAATGAGAAACTTTGGAGCTGTTGTACACTTATCCCTGTAAAAGAATGCGTGAGGCTTTGCCATAAACCAGGCTACTAGGGGCTGTTACCCACACCTTAGCTCAAAGCCTTCTGCTGCGTGCACCGTCCTGCCCACCAGCTCTCAAAGCTTGGTTTTCTTGCCCGGTTGGTGCGCAGGCCGGAGCCGTGTTTCCCAGCTGCGGCCTGTGCCGCTGGCCCGTGGGTTGCAGGCAGTGTTCTCGCTCGGCGAGGCTCCCCAGCTGTGACAGAGTGCAGCTGCCGGTGACCCGCCACAGCGGGCGACGTGACAGGTTGCGAGGCAAGAAGCGGGTGCCGAGCTGTGGCCGGGGAGCCTGCTGTCTGATGGGTCCCCTTTGCACACCCAGTCCCTCTGCACCTCTCTTCTGCCCCCAGCCTGTGGGGCTGGGCGCAGGACATCCCCGGGGTGTGAAGACTGGCCCTGTGCCTGCCTTTGCTGGAACCACAGGTTCGAACCCACACGTTACCACGTGCCTCGCCTCCTGATGCCGTCCTATCTCCCCAGATCTGTGCAGGCAGGCCGCCTAGCTGTAGCCCTTCCCAATTCATTTGTGATGTGGTGGAAAATAATATTTTCTAGATTGTGGTGTGTTACACAGCTGCAGTGCTGATACCTGAATGCGTGCTTGTTTTTAACGTCTCAATGATTTTTCAAAAGGACCAGAAATTGGGATCTTCCTTTGTTTAAAACCTATTTTAGTCAATACTCCAGATGTTGAAAAAGACAAAAAAGAAATTAATAATTAATTGAGAAGTACATTCACTTTCAACAAAAATAAATATTTTGGAACTCGAGTTGTGGTCAGCTTTTGACATGCACGTTATAGTAACAGCAGAAATGGATACTGAGGATTGATGCTCTTTGTATTTTCAGTCACTTGTCTACATCTCCCATATTTGGGATAAACATTTTCAAGCACTCTTTATTGATCTTTCTGAAAATAATTATTTGAGGATTTGTCTTTTGAACTATAACACAGCTCATTCAGCCTCTTTATCCATTAAAACCTGAAAACATTTTCCTAATTTTAACCAACAGGTTTTAACACTCTCACTAAATCTTGAGAAAATCACCTTGGCTTTGAATTCTGCTGGCTTATGGAATGATCTGCACAAGGGAGTGGTAGATGATGATAAACTAGCAAAAAAGACTTTAATGTAATTAAAAAGTGTCTACATTTATAAGATTCCTGAAAAGCCTGTAAATAATTCTGTTTATTTTTATATTTAGATGACTTTAAGCCTGCATCTATTGATATGTCCTGTGAAGGAGACCTTGAAGTTGGCAAAGGTGAACAGGTGACAATAACACTGCCAAATATTGAGGTGAGTGGGGTAGCTGTAAGTGGGAGGGGGAGGCAAGGGAATGATTTATTTTGTTGTCTTAACTATATACTGAATGTAGAAGAACAAAAGACCTAAAGGCTAAACAGCTGCGTTGTAACTTTAAGTGTATTCACCACATTGGAAATATGCTGCAGGATGACCCAGAAGTGTTGCGTACACAGAAAAGCTTCATGTGGATGTTGGCAGTGCAAGTTTCCCCTTGATATTTATTGCTGTAGTGCAGCTCTAAAGCAGGAAAGACTGGAAAGGGAAAATTTACTGCCTGCTGTGCTTTACTGCTCTGCTGATACGGTAACTGAAACGCCTTTTGGTAAAAGGAGTCCTACAGTGAGCATGATCTCATTGGGAAATTAGCATTAAATCAGTTTCAAACTAAGCCAAGCTGGGTGAAATCCTGTTCCAGTCAAGCACCAGCTGCTTTTGGTCATGACTACTGTGAGTCTAGTTTGAATTAACCAACAACATTTTTAAAGGCTAGAGATGATTACTTTTAGAGAACTTGTCATCGCTGTGATGGATTGCTGTTTCTAAGTTTAGAGAAAAAAAACCCAAGAAGACTGCAGGAGTAACACTTACTGGACTTCTGATTTAATAGGGCTCAACCCCACCAGTGACTGTGTTCAAGGGCTCAAAGAAGCCTTACCTAAAAGAATGTATCTTAATAATCAACCATGACACTGGAGAATGTCGCCTAGAGAAACTCAGTAGCAACATCACTGTGAAAAAAACCAGGTGGGTGATTTATAGAGAAACAGCTGTGCTTTACTCATTGTGAAAATCAGTTTGGTAATGAGTCTAAATTGAGATACCTAACTACCTAGTATGATTGTTAGTAAACAATCATTTTTAGAAAGTACCCGGCCTTGTTAAATAGAATGAAAAGCCTGCTTTCTCAGCACATTGACTTCACAGCTTTCAAGTCTTAACTGGCAGAAGAAATGGGAATTTATTTATTTATTTTTAATTAAAAAAACTGTTACATTGTTGAATAAGAGGGTAACTATTTTCTGATGACTTTGGGGGTGGGGGGGAAATGCTGTTTTGAAAGTAGCTTGCCTACTGTCTTCCAACTTCTAAATGAGGAAATGAAAAATAAAAGATAAATTCTATTACATGTTTCAGTATTAGTAGTGGCTTATTTTTCTCATACCATGTATTAGTATTTATTTGAGTTTTGAATTATTTTTTTTCTGTTGCTAAGTCCATATAAATAATTTCCAGCAGAATTTTTAAGTGATTCTGATTAGCCAGGTATAGAAACAAACCAACTGACAAAGGATTAAAAAGTTAAGATTGTATTTAAAAACAATTTTAATACATCTATATATAACTATATGCTAATATAATAATGAACCTAGAAATCTAATGATACTATTTAGAGAGGCATGACAAATAATTCCGTAACTTAAGGTATTGTATCCCCTGTATTCTTCTTGCCTTTTTCTTTGCATCTCGTCTTCTAATTAAAAATCTTACGGTTTTACACACAGAGCTGATGGAAGCAGTAAAGTCCAATCTCGCATAGAGCAGCAACAGCAGCAGATGCGAAATGCAGCTAAGGTTCCAAACAACGCTAAAAATTCTTCACCAAAAGAAAAGATGTTTCCGTCTTCTCCTATGGATGACATTGAACGAGGTAAGCTCCAGTGGCACCTAAGTTTCAGAAACTTTGCTCTTAACTAGCAATTAGTTTTTAAGAACCAAGATTTTTTTGTTTGTGTGGCTGTGTGTGTTTGTTTAATTTGAGATTTACACAAGAAGCCAATTGTGTAAGGCCTTTACCTTGATACGGCAATCACTGCTTTGGCTCAAGGGATAACAAAGCAGTATTTGAAACTTGCTAAGGTAAAAAGTCAGATAAACCATTAGGCTTAATAATGCCAAGAGTCCCACTGCACTCTCTCCTTCACTTTGTCTTCCACTTTAATCAAGTATATAGTTGGTTACATTGTGGCTCTGGAACCAAGTCACTTCCATTCTGACCTTGCTTCTCATTCTGTCTTTGCACTCAGCAAATGCCTAGGTTACAGTGCTTTACAACTCAAAATACATTTTAAATTACTGTATAAGACCTTGTGAATGATGAGGTTGCCATGAAAACGACAGCTGAAAACCTGCGTAAATCAACCCTTGAACAGTGAGTGTTGTGTGTGGTATTCCTGAGAGACTCTGCTTCGGTGCAACACTCGTGTTTCACTTAATAGGAGGCCTTACTTCCTTTTGGAGGACAAGAAAGATGGCAGGTGGTAATTACTTGCTACAAAAATGCTGACAGGTGGCAGTTTCATTGACTGGAACTGGTATCTACCTCTCAAGATGTTCTGAATTACTTTAAAGATTTTTATTTTTTTTTTTTTAGATGTGTCATTATGTTTTTTCCTTTTTTCCATTTTTGTCTTAAACTCTGACCAGAAATCTATACTACAGCACAGTACTAGAACATATCTAAGGCTGTAAAGAGGAAGGAGTACTTGAACACATGGAATAAAATGATGCTTTTTCTTGGTGGGCTTTTGTTTTTAGGGGAGTGGTGGTATCAAACTTATTGCAGGTCATTAAAGTAGCTGCCAACATGTATCAAAAGCTTGTGTAGTGCTGGTCCAATTTTGAGTACCACTAAGGAATGTAGAATAATTGACAAATGGGGATAGTAGGGACCTTTTAAAGCCATCTAGTCCATCCTTCTGGCCTAAAGTCAGATTTCTGACATAATTTTTTAACCCATTCTTGAAGCTTTCCAGTGACACATCCTGTGTTCCGTGCCAGGGCTTTGTTCCCCTTACTGTTCAGGTTCTTCCTAACAAATAATCTGACAGTAAGCCCATTACTACTTTCATGCTTATTATGCAAGTGTAGACTAGATTACTCTGCTGCTTTTGAGCACTTCTCCCCTGTACTCAGAAGCTGCTATGTCTTTCCTATTCTTTAGGCAAAATGATGTCAATTGGTTTGATCTTTCCTTAGAAGTTGTTTTCTCTGATTCATTGTCACTCTCCTCTAGCTATCCTACAGCATGTCCAAAAGCTTCCGAAGCACAGGGCCTAAATACATGTACTGTTTCAGCCAAGGTTTTCGAAGTGCTGAGCTGAACAAGATGACTATCTTACAAGTGCTCTTCATCTTTCTACACAAAGACCAAATAATATCATGTTGTAACGTAATGCTGGTGTCTCCCAGAGCAGTGCAGTAGAATTGTGCATAGTGATCCACTGTAACTTGCAGACTCTTCAGAAGCATTGCCTCCTTAATCGTTCTTCATCCTGTGGTTGTGTAACTGACTATTCCTGCTTAAGTGCACTGCCCTGAGCTTGTTACTAACTTTGTTTTCTTAGGTAGGGGAAAGATCACTGTACCTTTGTCCTCTAGTATAGATACAGCTCTTCCTTCACTGTTCAAAAATACTTAATTTAAATTATGTTAAAATTCCAGGCAAAGATCTTACTTCTCAGGTTTTGGCATTAACTGTTAGCTATCTGCTTGTTTATTTTCCTCTTGGTAGACACTGATGAGAGCAGGGAGGATGTGGAATTAAATATGTAGGACTTGAATGGTACAGTTCAGTTAGCTTATAGCTCCAGGTATGTGACAGACCACTTTCTTTGGCCTTTCTTCCTAGAATTAATTTTGAAATGGCTTTTTGATCATTCTGTTAGCTGCATCCTTATTTTTGCCTTGCCTTTTCTGTCTCCTGTCCTAAAGCTGTTCTCTTATACATAACCATGGTAACAGGAGGGTGCTTCCAATTTTTAATTCCCCCCCCTTTTTCTTTCCTTCCTTATGTTTGTGTCAGCCAATATTTTATTGTACTTTCTGTTCTTCCTTGGCATTGGATTAGTTTGTCCTGTGCTATTTCAGATGCCATTTTTCCTGACCACTGTTTTCCTTTAGACTGGCCTTTGAGAAGGCCAATTGGCCTAAATGTCTTTCATTTAGAGTGAATTCACTCAGAATTGGAAGGCTTCATGGAAGTTTGTGTTGATGCTTATTCTTTTGTTCTCCCTTATTCTCTTGGTTAAGCTCTGAGCTGTCTTGCATGATGGTGACTTTCGTCTTCAACCTGTTCTTCTGTATTGGGTAAATTTGAAGTGAGACGAGTCATTCTCCTACTTGCTTTTTATGTCTGTTATATCAAAGCTGTTCCTTTGCAAGTGCTTGTAAGACCATCTTAACAAAAGTCTGGGTAGTTACATTCTTTTGTAATGATGAACTTCTGCACTCTGGGTAGCTCCTCAAGTCACTGTATAAAATCTTCATTCACCATTATTCAGTGGTCTCTTTCACACTTGGTGCTTTAGCAGCACCCCTATTTTGCACAATTATTAAGTATGCCTTTTTTGCAAAATTTAACTTCGTCTGTATGTTGGACTTGGGCTAGTCAAATATATATCAAAAATACATACTGTACAGCGTGATCTATCCGGTCATATTCTCCTAAGTATTATTGTAGTCTGAGTTACTTCAGGAAGAATGCAAGCCGATTGAGTCTGTTTGATCTGTTAATTTCTTGTCTACCTCATGTTCTAGTTCCACTCACCTCTCACCCCTTCCTCAAATCTATAATGAGAACGAAACTTTGGTCAAGTCTTCCTAATAGTAAGCTGTGGATGGTTCCTTTGGATATTCTTCATGCCTAACTTGGTTTTGAGCAAAATGTCACAGTCAAAATAAGTGTATTGATTGTAATGCTGAACTGCTAGGAGGCATTTTGGGTGCAGCTGCAGATGTCTTACAGCTCACTTATATGTGTGATTGTAACTGCAGCTTTTAGTCAGTGAAAGGTATCTTTGGGAGTGCGAAGAAAAATACAGAAGACTTGCTAGTTGCAGAAATTGAAGGCTATGTGGTATGCACTACCCTGTGGAATGTGGAGTTAGCATTTGGGTTCACAGTCACCCTTGTTCTAATGCTTGGCTTGAAAGGAAGTGCCCAAGCTGCGAGAGAAGAAAACCACAAAACAGACTGGATGCTGGCTTGTGCCCTTTTCTTTGTTCTGGGGACTCTTGGTGGGTTTGATTTGGATTTGTTTGGGTTTTTTTAGTTGCTATAATGTATGTACCTGATTTTTGTTTATTTTTTCCTATTATCTTTTTCTCTTCTTATATTTCAATTATGACTAATGTTAACTGAGAAACAAATCATTGTTTGCAGAGCTAAAAGCAGAAGCCAGTGTCATGGACCAGCTGAGTAGCCCTGACAGTTCATCTGACTCTAAAAGTTCTTCATCCTCTTCATCAAGTAGTGAAAATAGTTCTAGTGATTCTGAAGATGAGGAAATGAAGCCCCCTCTTCCTATGTCAATGTCTTATTTGCAGTCACAGCCTGCTGTGTCTGCCATACCACAACAGGCTGTTCCTGACAAAGATGCCAGTCATAACAGATCCCAAGAGAGCAGTGGTCATATGATGAATACACTACGTAAGTACAAAGGCTGTTCTTTTCTTGGTGCACGATTCCAGACATCAAGATTCTGAAAGGAAACCATGTTGGTTTTAAGTATGTCTCTGTTATAATTACAAACTATGGGAAGTGATGCTAGGTTTGATTGTTCTGCAGCGGTCTGAATTAGACACTGGGCTAGAAGGTTCTTCATCCCCAGAGATATTAAATTAAAGCTGATGCAGCTGAAAGTATTTCCTAAGTTCTGGCTTCCTCCCAGTTATATACATTGAGACAGGAGAATAGTAATTTTGTATTGAAAATACTTGAACTAACAGGGCACTCTTAAAACATATGCTTATAATTTCTTGGTAAAACTATGGGAGAGATATTATACTCACAATACTCTGAATTACAGAAGACATGGTGTATTCTTAGCTACTTTAGCTACTAATATTCATGCCATGCTGTCCAGTGGAACAGTGGCAAAACTGTCCTTTGCACATAAGGAAGGAGGTGATTTGCTTTCAGGTGATACTAACTTATTCTGCCCATTCAGGCAACTAAAAATATAATTTGAAGGGTAGCTCTGTTCTTCAAGAAGTGGTTGCTGCACAGCCTGGAATGAAATGCTCAGTGTGTTCAGAAATGGAGAGTTTGGACAGAAAAAAAATCCCACTGAGTAGCGAAGCCTAAGTTCGCTACCTAAATAGCAGGGGTATTCGGGCATAGAACTGAGTATTCAGCTATGGTGACCCTTGGAAAATTATTACATTTTAAATTAGGTGCTTAGTTGCAGACTCCGAGTTTGAAGAGATTCCCATCAACCCTGGTTTGCAGCCTAAGATCTTTAAGGTTTTTCATTTATATGTAAACTTGTTATACTGAAATTTTAGACTCTGGCAGTTCTCCTTTTATTTCAGTACTTAATGGATAATATGAACTTTTTTTTTGTAGCTAGTATTTAAATACTTAAATAACCAGCACAGATATTTAATTATGTGCTGCATTCACAGATAAGATCAGGCTGAAAAGTCCTGTGACTTCACGTGCAAAGGACTAAATGCTGCTTTCATTTTACTGTCACTGTGGAGAACAATGTCTGTATGTTTATAATTTGCCTAACTTTAGAGTGTGCCACTTATTTCAACCCTTATTCATAAATGGAGTTTCTCGTTTTTCATGCTTTAAATAAAACTGTTATGAAAAAGAGATCAAGGTCAATTCCCAGTGAGAGAGTCCCAGCTGGTAAAGCTTCCACTGAGAAATAACTTAAATGTACAGGTGGCCAAGTCCCCCAGTTTCAACAGTCATAGTGAGAAAATGCTGTTTAAAGCATGACAACATCAAAACTGTTACAGGGGAAGTTGGCTCGATAGTGCTGGAGAACTATTTGACAGGTAGAACCTCTGTCATGTGGCATCAAGCCTTGGGCTTGACTATCTGAGCTTGCCTAGATCGTTAGCTTAATCCTGTTTACTTCTGTTGTGGTTACAAATCTGTTTACTGCTTAAAATTATTCTGTCCCCAACTTCCAGTACAGTTAACATGTAAAATACTCTTCAACTAGACAAAGATCAGAGCAACTACTTTCACGGAGAATGTGTTTCTCTAGCTCTCTTGCTGAGGGGATTTGTCAGGAGAGTGAAACCCGGAGAAACCACATGGATAGCCCATGCTTCTAGCTTGAACAGCTAGAGTTCTCAGTTGGGGTCCTGTACTGTCATTTCTTAGATCTCAAACATTTTATAAAAATAAAATATTGAATCAACAAACGTCAGCACAAGCTGTTTGCTTGTCTATGGCTGTTTTGAGGTTTGATTGCTTACGTGCGTGACTAGTTTTGTGCACCTCTGTAGAATCAGGGCCATAGTGGGTAATTAGTGAAGCTTTCCTTTTGGCTTGCTGTGTGCAGGCAGCGGGTTGGGGGAAGTGTTAGAGAGCAGAGTTTCATCTTGCCTGTAGGTGAGGTGCTGAGGTGCTGTGCAACTTGGAAAACACAGGACGTGGTGTCTAGAGCATGGCAACCAAATGCTTCTGTTAGATATCCATAATCTACCTCTTCAGAAATCTGGGGCTCGAGACTGCCTCTCACTCCCAAAATACTGCTTCTTCCCCTCTGTACCTTCAGAACCTGATTATATAGGCTCACAACTTGCCTTATAACAAAGTTTGTAAATGATGGCACTGATGAGTCTGGTCGTCATAAATGTTTGATCATATGTTGCTCTATGTCTGCTTTTTATTTAAACAAGAATTATGTCAAATAAAGTAACCTTACAAAGAAACACCAGCACAGATTGGCTGTTCTGGGACCTTGTGCTATGTACACAGTATCGAGAACAACTTCACTTTTGATATTTGGTGCTGGTACAAGCAGCCAGTTTATGAAACGTTTTCCCTTGTATTAATGTGGTGGTGGTGTGACCGCTAAGATCTAGGAAAAACGAGTCACTCCAATGAGTTTCACCATCCCCTATAACTTTCAAGAGTTACTTAAATGTATTACAGTCACTGATTTCAAGTTTAGGAAATGTCAATTTGCAGTACAATCTGTTTCCCCAGTTACTACTGCTAATATGCAACAAACTGAATTCAACAGTTCGGTACCTGTGTGGCAGTGATAGAGGGAGTCTAGATGTTTCTTCAGAGTCCTAGTCAAATGAACTTTCCATTCTTGCACCAAACCCATCTGAAAACTGCCAGCTCTAGTCTGTGTTATTTTGCTATCTCTCTGAAGGTGTTTTTGGAGGTAGGGTTATAAAAACAGGGCAGAAAGTTTAACCTGAAGTAAATCCTAATGCATTATTACTGACTCTGGAACTTTTGAGTTCTGTCTCTTCCCATCTGCTGGTTTTCACAAGCATTGGTATTTTTGGCTGGTGTTACAGGGTTTGTGTAATTTCTATTAACTGTGTTGAAATAGCTTTTGAAGGCTGCAGAATCACTGTTTGGAAAGTGATCATCTTTGTCGTCTCAATCCTCTCCTAAAGTAGGTAGTGCGTAGCAGGGCTGGGATTTCTAAGAATTCACTGTCAATTTTCCTTTGAGGGATAAATGCTCGAGTTTAATTTACTAATGGCATTCTCTGCCTTGAAATGCTATTTCTTGAGATAATATATAGTTCTGAATAGTTATTGACAAATTACTTGATTTTGTTCTCTCAAAATTGCTTTTTTAATTGATGCTAAAATAATATGGCTATAAATGTCTATATAGAGGATTGGAAAAAATTGTCGAGAGTAGTACTTTAAAGATTACTGGAAACAGCCATCTGCACTATTCTTGTATAAAGTGTGTTCTGTTTTGGGGCGGAGAATCGTGTACCACTTTCTAAGCTTTAGTGAGGACATAGTGGAAAACAAAGGAAGGCTAAGTGCAGCCATGTTAGACTCCAGTGTTCTGGCAGAAAATACATGGACAAAAGATCCAATCAGAGTGTCTTATTGGGTTTACCCTCTCGAGGTTACTTCTTCACCCATGTGCAAAAGTGTTCTGTTAAGGAATGCCTCTGAGGAAAGGGAGCGTGGAAAGGGCGTGTTTACTCAGTTCCAGGGTTCTGGGGTGCTTTTTGGTGGTTTGGTTTTGCTTTGCTTTTTTTTAGGCCATTTCTGCACAACCTGAGGTGCATTGTTTTTTGTTTTTTTTTCTTAATGGCTCTTTGGCAAGGGAGGTGTGAACAAAAGCATGCTAGTTGGAACAAATCCCTAAGAACGTGTGGGAGACTGCTAGCTACGATGTAGATTCTGTATAGCGTACTGCTGTATTTTTTGTTAGTTGTCTGTCCTCCTGGAAAGATTCCCTCCTTGCCACCCCCTAACCTTATGGGCATCCATTGCAAGCAGTAGTCTGTCTTTCTTACTTTCCCATTTTGAAACACATATAGCCACCAAATTAAAGTGCTGCGTAAAATTTCTTTTGATGTTTTGTTTGTTCACTTGTTCCAAAACCTGTTTGAAATAGTAGGTCACTGATACATCTTTAAATGGTACATCAAAGAGCTGCTCTTCCTGATTGAGACACATTCTGCTTTCGAGCTCAGCTGAGTAGCATTCAGATGTATTTCAAAAAAACCCAACAACTTGTTTTTCACAAAACTGTATTCACCAGCAGTTTTCCCAGTTATGAAGCATGAAAATGTGGGTGGCAAAGATAGCTAGGTGTTGTCTTTTGTGATCTGCTGATATTAAATAGATGCACTTGTGGCAAATAAGCTAATGGCTTACTCGCCAAGATTTTAAATTGTAGAGAAGGGATCTCTCTAAGGTTCTCTCGTTGGGAAGTGACAGAATAGGATTCTACATCTATTTATTCTCTTACCATAGAATAGTTTGGGTTAGAAGGGACCTTTGAAGATCATCTAGTCCAACCCCCCTGACCTGTCTGGTATTAGTTTTTATAAGCCTTTGATTGGGAAAGGGAATATCTTGAAAGATTATCCCTGAAAATGACTAATATGATGACTGTCTTTCTTCTAGGAAATGACTTGCAGCTGAGTGAATCTGGAAGCGATAGTGATGACTGAACAACTTTTTGGCCTTAAATGTATCACCTTTTTTGCTAAATATGTCTTAGCATCTGTTTTGCACTAAGATTAGATTACGAGAGACTGGAATGAATGTCCTCAATTTTGATAATAGACATCCTAATTTTTTACTGAAATATGTCTATAAAACAGCAGCATTGATATCCTGTCAGTGCTAGGGTTATCTGCTTATCTTTCAAATTACTGTATTTACAGTAAAATTATATGATCTGATTTTGATTATTTTGCCTCAGCCACCTGTTTTACTTGAAACTGGTTTGTAACAGCTAGTTACTTTATATAAATAGTTGTGGAATGGAGAAGTTTCTGATATTTATGGAGGCAAGTTTCCTTCTTATTTAAATGCTGAATGCTGATCTCACAACTTCAACTTGGAGGGAGTGAAAGGGAGAAAACAACTAAATGAGGTCTGCTGTGTCAGCTACACTTTTTGTTCAGTTAACAGTTCATACCTTTAAGGAAACTGCTGAATAATGTGGTCCACTAGTGCAGTTCCAGTTTACAATTGTTCAACACATTGCTGAATTCTTAATTTCATTGTATTATAGGACTTTATATTTCTGAGCCTCAAGATTCCTAAGGGAACTTGTCTATTCTCTGCCTTTTTTTATGTAGCTTGAATAGGCTGGTCTTTTTACAACCTTTTTTGTATCTAAATTTAGTTAACTGCAGAGACAGCAATGAATTTCTTTCATTTAATTCTGTAACGGAAATCAGAAATTTGTTTGTAGGAGTATAAAAGTAATTTAATAAAGGAATATTTATAATTTTCATGTGTCTGTTTTTACTGGTTAAGAATTGCACTTTCTGCCTATAGTAGTCACGCCAGTCATGCAAAGAAATAGAAAGCAGTGAGAAGAGTAGCTGATAAGGAGTTCCCACCCCACCTGCAAGACTCAAGCGTTTGTTGGTTTTGCTTACATGGAAACAAGCTTGCCAGAAGTTTATGATGGTGCTCGTGTACTGATGGGTGTTTATTACAGATTCGATCCAAATGCCATTGGTAAGTGATATTGTGCTAGACAAGAAAAGGTGTTTGCCTAGGCTTATATTTTTCCTCGTTTGAAATTGTATTTCAAGACCTGAAGAACTGCAGGTAGGAGTCCAAATTTCATCCTGAAGTTTACTACTGAAGAGTTTTGTAACTGACAGTAGCAAATGTCTGTAGGATGAGTTCTGATGAGATAAATCTGATCATATCTTGCAAAGAAGTCTCCTTTGCTAGATTGCAGTGATTGAATTGCAGCTCTGTCTCTAAACTGTGGGGACTGAATTCTAGATGTAAGCCTGAATGCACAGACATGAAAAAATGCACACTCGGTAAATGTATACAATAGATGGTACTAGGATAGCTTATTCTTTCAGCTGTGCTGAGAGTATGTAGCCTGTCCTTACCTCTAGACAGATTAAGAGGCCAAACCCATGTCTACCCCTCACAATGGAACCTTTATTGGTATTACCAGGCAGAAGTGAAATACTGGAAATGCTGCTTTCTCATGCTTCCCCACCTTATGCTCTATATCCCAAACTTCCAGCACTGGTCCATGGTCTGCACCAGGTAACAGCTTGCTAGTTTTTCACCTTCCTATGGTTGGTATCATAAGAGCATAAATACTTTCTTTATACTCAAAGGGAAAAGCTCAAGTTAGACCCGTTTGCCCATGGTTATTTTGAGAAGAAACAGGCTAATGAGAAAGGGTGCTATGTAATAACCACCATAAGATACTTGGAACCTTCTCAAGGGAAAGGGTTTTGAGTTCTCTGATGGATCATGGCTGTTGGTATGGGAACTCTGGCAGAGTGTGTGGTTCTTGGCACCTGCTGCTGATAAAGTCTGCTTAGAGTTAGAGGAGGAGCTGCAATGTTGCAAGTAACCTTAGGATTAAGGAGCAGCCCTGTGTGCTAACTAGAAAGAGGTGCATGATAATGCAGTGTCCTGAGGTGAAACATCCTCGTTTTGTCTTCCCCTTGTCCCTAGTGGTTTATTTGCATCAAAGCCTTCCTCTGCTTGTAGCCAGAATGCCGCTGGCTTTGCTGAATCACAGTGCATTCAGGGTCTATGGGAGTGAGCAGGTGTGTGAAAGCACTAACCAGGCCAGGGTCTAAATCATGGGAAGAGAGTGTACACATGGATTACAATCACTCTGTCAGTGATAAAACTAGTGAGTACAAGCAATCTGTACTTGTATGGAATTGCACTCACGTATACAGCTGCTTAAATATAGCTCTGGAAGTAAAGCAGATTTCCAAGTTCCTGAGTCTCAGGACTGTAACTAAGCCTATGTTATCTTTAGGATTTGATCTTTGGGTTGAAAGCTTTCTAGGATGGGAAGAGTGTTTGCTTCAGCTCTTGTATAGCATGTAATACAGAATGATAAGTGGCCGGTCAGGCATTACCTGGTATAATTGTGATCTGTATGGATATATGCTGTCAAATGCACAGTGTGATCATTCAGAAAAGGCTCCTTTTTAAGTATCAAGACAGGAGATAGCTAAGATTCTGCAACAGAGTTCTAGACATAAGGGGGAAAAGATAACAGACCTTACAGATGTGAAGGGAAAAAAGCTCTGTATGCGGTATTGAGCCCAAATCTATGGGATCTGACTCCCCTTGTCTATTAAGAGTCAAACATGAGAGCCTGTCCTCATACAGAGGGGATTGGCTTGGATCTCATTTGTGGCATGCTGGGAGTATTTTATCCCCTAAGGATTGTGCCCTGAGCAGTGGTGAGCCCCTGTATCTCCTACTGCAGGCTGTTCTCAAATGGCAGGAGTGACGAGGTGGTTACCTTGAGATTTAGAAACATAAATAATGGAGCTATTCTAGCAAGAAAAAAAAACAAAACACAACAAATCAGGTTGTCTTTTTTGATCTTGGATTTTTCTTTTTTACCCTGATTTGAAAATTCTGTTCTCCTTTAAAAACAGTTTTACTCCTGTGAAGTCACCTTAACTAGAAATGAATAAAACCAGCAACTGCTGTAAGTTCCTATGACTTCTGAGTTCTTCTTTCGAAGTAATGTTCTGAAATATGTGTGGTTCTATCTTGTTGCTTTCAGATGTTTTGTCTGTACATCCAGAATGACAGCATGTGTGAGTGTGTATATCTAAGCAGTAGATAGATTTCTTCAAGACTATTGTGACATCCTAATTAAGATATTGCATCTGTTTTGGATTTGAGGAAGATCTGTGTATCCTGCACATTGATACATCAGAAGTGCCGTCTAAATGCAGCAGGAAACTTCAACATATTTTAGTCCTCTGACTGCTGCAGCGCTAAGGAGCTCTGCAGCCTCAGCTCACCAGAGCCCTTCTCTCTGCACAGCACCTGGTATGTGCACAATTTGTCTAGTAACTACCTCTTTGTACCTGTAGCACTCAACTTCTGTTAAGTCCTGAGATGGTGATTATGTATGCTTACCGATTGTAACTACCTTGCCTGGCAGCTTCCAGGTTTTTTGTAAGACCTCTGTCATATTCTTGTTTTTCATGAATCCTGCCTTGTGGCGTGTGGAGAGGCTTCTTGGGACATGTGGATCTCTTCATGGCAGCCCTGGCACCACTGTATTCCATGACTAACACCAGGATTGCCATTTACTTGGGGTACTCTGTCTATCTGTAATACCCTCTTGAGATCCTTGGTCTTAATACTGTGATGGGTTCTTAGGAAGTTCTAGTTTTTAAGCATCAGACTCAGTATAAAGTCCATGCATTTTGTAGTTTTTTGGTAAGTAATAATCTTATTTTCTGTGTAATCTCATAAAATTATTTTGATGCCTAGGCATGAATTACTGAAAACAGCTGTTCATCAAAATAGTATCATCAGCATTAGCTGGAGCACAGCTCATTGCAGAGTTTATTGCCAAGGCACCTGGTATGATCAGCTTTACTGTATGAACTTTGGTTTTTATTCTGGAGGAAGGTAGGAGGTACCCATTTTTGAGATTATGGGACTTTAGTAATTCACTTCTGTGCTAACAGACAGTGAATCATCTGGAGAACAGAGCAACAGTATTTCTAAGAATAATTATTTGTTGGGTCCTTCTTGACTGATTTCCTGGGAACTACATATGAGCAGATCATCTCAGATAATAGTTTGCTTTGATTTTCAAGATTTTAGCCCACAAAAATTGTATAGTTTCTGTCCAACACTTCTTATTTTCTTTAGAATTTCTACAGGAAGGTTTCTGAGATCAGCCAAGCAGACTCTTGAATCCTTCTTAAACAGAAGAGAGAAGGACACCTAAGCTGGACAGAAATGAAGAAGCTCAGAGCAAGATGACTTGGCTCATGATGGTTCCTAGACTGAATGCTTGCAGTACATATGAATTCCTCCCCTCACCACTTTTTGAGGTCATTCAGCTAACCACATAGGGTGCTGAAGACAGTCTATATAGATACAGTGTTCAGAACAGCTTTTTGAGGAGAAGTAAAAAGAAGAATGGGGAAAAGAGAAGTTCTGAATAAGATACTTGCATTTTTTTATATATTCCTGCTGCTTTAGGGGAGATAGGGGAAATGTGAGAAGAAGGTGAAGATGTACTGAAATGAGAAGAAAACAGTGTGAAATGATAATCTCACAGTTTAGACCTAAAACATGACAAGACCTAAAACATGACAAGAATAGTCATCCACATCTGAGGGGAGGACTGAAAGACCTATGTGTCTCAGCTTTTACTCTACCCAGTTCAATGAATATGTGGTGACAGCTTCTCCTGGTTGTTAACTAGTTAATAGTTCTGTCCCAAGTGATCTTGGTTCCCCTGTGTAAAGAAAATTCATGATGGCTTAGGTATTTGCAGGCAGCAGCTCCTTGCTTACCAGCTATGTGCACAGGAATGGGCTGAATTAATGGAAAGCTCTGAAGAACTTGTTGCTGTGGCTTTTATTTCAGCACTTGAAGATTCTCATGTTGGAGAATAGCTTCTGGAGGGCAGACTCAGAGCTCGGAGTTTGTGTCAGCAGGAAGAACTATTCAGTGCCTACGCAGAGATACCAACTTCATACAGGGTTTTCATAAAACCCACGCTATGTCTGCTGTAGTGAAGGGTCTGGCCTGCTGGGAACAGCAAAGTCTTGAGCTCTATTTGTTTCTGTGGTTTTCTGAATCCATAGAGAAATGAGTGTGTTCTCAGACTTTCCTTCTCTGAAAAGCAAATCCCTCTGCTATGGTGAGGAAGGAATGGAGGTTAGAAGCAAAGATGAAGGAGCCTTTCATTCAACAGAGAGGGCTTTGTTGATGTACAGCATATACCTGGTGAGTTAGCTGCTGAGACCTCTCTTGACTTGCTTTGAACAGGGGCCCTTGTTACAGAACCTGTTCTTCATCTCATGTATGCTGTCTTTTTTTGTGCGGCTTGGTTTGTCTCCTGAAAATTCATGCCTGGCTTGTTCTCATAAGTGTGCTTACACATGACAGAGGATTATTTGCCTTATTATTTGAGGCCTTCTTCATGCTGTTATTTAAAGTTTAAAGAAAAGTGGAGTGTCTGAAAAAGGTAATTAAAGACGACCCAACAACAACTCCAACTGTGCTTTAATCTCTTTAGCTTCATTTCCACGTGCTGGGTATCTTGTTCTACCAGTTTCCATGCTCTTGCAAAACAATTGTGCAATGACTTCCTCTTTAGCAATGGGCAGAATTAAACTTGAGCTCACCTAACTGGCTATAGCTTTCCTAAGATCCTCAGAGCATTGAGTTTCCAATAAACTCTGCAAGCCCCCACCCCTTTTACTGCACCTTGTCGTTCCCATGACTTTTGGCGTAGGTAAGCACGGCCATCACCCTGTACAGCTCTCATAGAGACAGGGGAGCTGTTTACAGCCTGAAACACCAACTCGTTCCTTAACTAATTTCCTCTTTATGCCTGACTCCTGCACATTGACAATTTATGAAATTATCTAGGCTTTCACCAGAGTTTTGATCCAATGCAAAGTGTTCCTAAAAGCTAAGGCTGTTTTAAAAGGCCAACGTCTGATGGAGATTCCCCCTTCAAATAAAAACAGGTGTTGTGTCAGTTTCTGGTTTTGCTGCAGTAAGGAGGGCACAACAGAGGTAGTAACATGCTGCTCAGAGCATCAGGGCAAGACAAGCTTTTTTGGAATTAGCTCTACTTCAGCAACTCTTCTGAAAAGGTTTGTGTGCTTTACAATTCTCTCACAGTGAACTCACAGTGTGGAACAACTTCCACTCCTGCACTGAACGATAACCTGGTTGGTTGGTTCCCCCCTTTGCCCCTGCCCCATGCAAAAGTTATCAATGGCTAATATTTCATGAATACTTTTAAAATAAATATTGGTCATCAAAAATGTCTACCAAATATGACCTGAATGTAGGTGGTGAAAATTGCATGCAGACTAGTAGCTCCATTTGTGTTGCTCCTTTATTTGAGCTCCTTTCCTCCTTACAAGCCAGACTTTGCCTGGTAACCTTCAGCAGGGTATGGTATTCGATACTGATGATCTGTGGCTATGTTTAACAGAGGATGCAAGACCGTTAAATTGCCAAAATGAGTACATTTTAGAAAGTACCACCTGCAAGGAGCATACTGAGCTTAGCAGGGACTTTTTATCCCTGTTAACTTGTAAAACAAAATGTTGTCTGAAAGCTTAGAACCCATGCCTGCCTTTGTACTTTCCATTTGACTCCCTCCTGGTGATGAAACAACAGCTACTCACAGGTGAATAATTGAGGTCCCTGAGAGAGAAACTTGTTAAAATTTTAATGTCTTGGCTCTATTTATAATTCTGTAGAGAGGCTCTGAGCTGAGCAAACCAAAGAATCTGCCGTATTACATCAGAGCCTTTGATCCAAATGATCTCCGTTCTGGAAATGAGAAGCGCTTACACTGCACAAATCTCTCAAAACCTACCAAAAATACATGTGAGGTTGTCTGTGCTGTCCTGAAGAATGATTACTGTCAGGAAACTTTAGCTGCTGTTAAATGGGAGCAGCTCTGTGATGGGAGGTTGGCCAACAGCCAATGTCCATGGGATGTGTACCAAGGTACTAGTGGAGTGATCTGATGCTTCCTGGGACCTTGAGAGCAACCCCCAGGCAGGTGCGCTGGTTGCTGGCAGTGCAGAGACTGCAAACTACTTCCTGCTGCGTGGCAGCTTGCAAAGCTCCTGGGTTCTTATCAGCACCTCATATCACACATGGACCTCCCGCCTGATATAGATGCTCAGCTGCAAAAGACTGCCTCACAGCTGTGTTTTCTTCACCTTGTACTTCTTTGACAAGGAGCATGGGCTTTACAAGTGGCAAATTTGTTTTCCAAGCTAAATGAAAACTGTAATTTCAAGCTTGCTTGCCTTGGCATCTCTTAGGCCTTTCCAGTTTACAGGGATAGAGACAGGATACTCAGCAGGGAAGGAATTATTTTGGTCATCTCACAATAAGGTGAGGTGACTGGTCAAGGTAGCAAAGTGGCTCAGCAGCAGGACTCCTTGCTGCTGGATTCTGCTCAGGGGACAAACCCCTACCATTTCCCAACTAGTCAGATTGCTGTGCTATTACAGTCTTCCCAGACGGCCACACAACACAGTTCCAGTGAAATCAAGCCACTCAGTTTCAGAGGCTTCTTTCAGGCCAGTATGAGCTTCCCTCCTCTCTTCCCGTGGGAGAGGGTGTTTATGATTGTGTTAAATGCACTTTTGTATGGGGAAGTGATAATACGCCACTATTCCCTGGCTGTGCTGAGGCCTCTTTAGCCTGATTCTCATGGGGGCAAACCACTGATGTGCCTTCCCGTCACCTTCCTACTGTGTCAGGGGAAGACATTAAAAACACCTCTGCAGTGCATACAGCTGCTCCACTCCCTCAGATTGGGAGAGGCGGAAAAAACTGTTGTGTCCCTCAGCCTCAGTGACAAGGACCTTGTGTCAGGTACCTGAAAGCATGACTATGCTTAACTCAAGCTGGAGCCACAAGCAAATATCTGGGTTCCCTTGCATGGTGGTGTGTGGTTGAGCAACCCATGAGATGAAAAGAGAAATGTGTACCCTTTCCTGGTCTCCCTTTGTCCCTGTCTCTGCTCAGCCTGAGGCAGCTCTGTAGCAGTGCTGCATTGCTTCCTTGCAGACGTGCAGCTGTGACGGGCAGTAGGCCCTGTGTCCATAACCAGTGGGCATGGCGCTCTCACCCTGCTCTTCATGCAGCTACTCTGTATTGGTCTGGTCAAAACAGGAGTATTTTACATCACTGCCATGTCCCTCCTGACAAAAGGGAAGGACACCCAGTCTTCGTAAAGGTGCCGCTTTCAAAGCATAAGGAAGGAGCTGCTCAGAAAGGAGCATGGGAACCACATCAGGTAGTCCTTTTCCCTCCGGGTCTGAGTTAGTCACACACTCAAGTTCACAGTCCTGTCAGGGCGTAACCCACCCAGCTGCGTGGTCTCCCAGCCTTTGGCTCTACCATCCATGAGGAAAGAAAAAGCACAAAACACAAATGTTTGACTCACAAGAGTGGGTGAGCAGGATTAGGCGAGGCTGTACTGACTAACCCACCTCAGCAACAGACAAGTGTCTCAGTTTGAAGGAAATGGATCTGGCTATGCTGAAGTTCAAGGTGGTGTTGGCAAGAGCTGATGAAAAACCTGAGCTCTGATTGGGGGCCACCCTGACACAATGGGATCCCAGGCCTAGGACTGGTTGGATTTACATGGAAACCTCACAAAGTCAATGATGAAAACCAAGCCGGGGATATATCATTTCTACTGTTGCATCTGACAAAGGACGGTCAAATCCCTTGTGGCAGAAACAATTTATCTGGCCCAAAACAACTCATTAGGAGCTATTTCAAACAATCCGTGTCTTTGTATTGAAAAGGCACGTCCTGGTGAATTTGGCAAGGACACAGTTTCAGATTATTTTATTTTATAGTCCTCTTTGTAAAGCTGTACGCAGGGTTAATGACAGTTTAGTATTAATTGTGTATCGCTGGCAATTTGGAGAGAGACACTGTCTGACTAGAATCTTGTTCCTGCTTTTAACATTTCTAGTTCTTGAACAGCAAAACAACTGGAAATTAGAGCACAGCTTTCTCAAATGATTTTATCTGAGGCTTTCAGGGTATGATACAATTAAGCATTTAATTGTAAGGCTCTGTATGGACAGCATAAAATTTACTCATCCCCGCCACAGTGCAGCCTCTCCCAGACTAGAGTACGATGGCTGCTTGTTAGTGACCAACAGTGCCAAAATAACTCTTTAGAGAGGAAGGCTTATAGCTGGCTGATGCTGAGTTGGGAAGAAACAAGATGGTCAGGATGTATTTAGCAGTAAACCAGCTTACCTGTTCAGTCACACTGACAAACAGATGCATAAATACAGAAGTGTGGCCTCTTATCACAAGCGACACGTGTGAGCGGTGTCTGAGACCTGTCTGCTTTGAATTTCCAAGAATTAGCCAGTAATGTGTCAGCTGTGTTACGATAAAATGGTGTGTCTGCAGGGCCTCCTGCTAACTCTCATTTGTGTGTGTGTGTGCTGAGATAGAAACAGCTCTGAAGAAAGAGCATTTGGTGCTGTAGATTCCGGTCTCGCCTTCAGCAGGATGATGAGAATGGTTACGCAGCAATTCTCCAGTGAAAGGCACTTTTCAGTTCAAGGGAGAAATGGTTTGTAAATGTCATTTTTCATTTACAATGGCTTTAAATGTCCAGGGGTAGTAACATGGATTTTAAATTCTGACCATTATTTAAATTAATTACAAAATTCTAATTGACTTCCACGTGACCAGAACAACAACTTGAATTTACAAATATCCACGTGCCACTCTTTGGGGCATGGAAAAGTAATTTCCATGGTGATTAGATACATGCACAACGACATTTGCAGTCCCCTTTCACAGCTTGTTTTGAATGACTGGCATAGTTTGGTTGGTGTCTCTGCACTTCACTCTTCTAACGATTGCCAGGAGGATCGTTCATCTCTCTGCACTAGCACACCTGGGCTGCCTGTGAGAAGAACACAAAGTCCTTAAGAGCATCCCCTCTCCTGGAGGTTTTGATGTCTGGACATGGGCTGAGCTAGAGCTGCTCCTCAGAAAAGAGAAAGTTTAAATCCAAGCAGGATTTTTTCTTTTTAAACTGCAATTAAAAGACACCCCAAATGGTTAAAGTACTTGCATTTCATGTACTTGCAGGTTTCCAAAAGCCTGAACTAGGCATCCCAAATAGTTCGACCTATTTTACCCCAAATCTAGTTTGTACCCTCTCTGGGCAAACCTTTACTTAAGTTTCAGTTCCTGCAGATACACACCTTTTTCCAAGAGCTTGTCTTTCCCCGAAGAGCTACACTGCATGCTGGTGAAGCAAGTATGTAACTTTCCTTAAAAGTGGTTTCAGCACACAGCACTGGGGGATTTGTGCACAAGACAGGAGACGGTGCAATGTTCAGGAACAGTTTGATTCCCTGGACTCTTGGTTTGTAAGGAAATCTGAAGCAATCTGGTTTGGGGCCGCTTTCCACAATGTTCTTAAATCTGTTATTTTTGTATTCTGCATGCTTTTATTCTTGTGCAACCACAGTTTGCCAAAGAAAGCAGATCATTTTTCTACAACCTCAGGTGGAGGGTGGAGAGGTCCTTTGAGGCTTGAGAACCAGCCCCAGGACAGCTGGTATCGCTATCGATTAGGACTCAGAGAGCTCAGAAGGCTTCCACAGAGCAGTTTTTTACTAACAGATTTCTTAAATGTTTGCCTGGCTGCCACCAGTTCTAATCAAGACACTGAGAATGTACAACCTAGAAGATGATGCTGATTTCCAGCAGGGATAGAAAAAAGAGGAGACAAATAGAGTGCAGTTTTTTGAAATATTTCCCACAGAAGGTGTCTCCCCCGAGGGAACTCTGACAACAGTTGTACAAACACGCAGACAGCAGCAGCACGTGTCCTGTATTTGGTGGGCTCGATTCCCTATTGGGTCCCACACAACCACACCTGTGAGCATTGCTACCCTGCTTCCCCCCAGCTCCTACTCAAGGACTTTCCCCTGCCCTGCTCGCCCAGCAGGGATAATGTGCCTTGGCAGGCAGGCCAGGTGCCAGATCGGACAGTCGCCCAGAGTTTTGTTGTCTTTGAAGAACACCGGTGTTTGGGATCTCTGACTCCATTTTTAAAAGTGCTCTTGATGTTTGAGTTTGTCTTGGGACGTTCTTTAGCACTGCTGAAAAGTCGGGCTTCACTGTTCATTTGTATGTGTACATCTACATATGGGTGAGATCACAGGAACTCCTAAAGGGAAATATTTTTTAACTCGGTTCCACCAGAGACTGTCATGTGTCTCAAGGAGTGCCTCCCCAGCAGCAGCTGTGAAAGAAAAACATTTACAAAGAATTAGCCATGTAAAAAACTTGCAACTTTATGCTGCATTTTTGTTGCTTCCAAGTAGGTATTTTGTCCCGTGTTTCCCGAGGTCTGTTAAGAGCACCTAGTCTCAGCTGTCATGTCAGGCCTTCCCCGACGGAATTCCTGCCGCAGCCTGAATGCCCCAGGCTGGCACCGAAGCTGTTTGGCGATCTCTCAGCGGCGATTTAAAGGTAGCGACAACTGAGGAGAGCGCCAGGGAGAGCGCGTCACTCCTCTGCAGCCCGGGCCAAGGGAAAGACAAATATCCTCCTGACTGCAGGTCCAGACATAGATGTCTACAGGCCGCCTCACCCACTGCTTCCCTGGACTGCTCCGTCTGGTGCCACGAAATTTATTCCGTGGTCAGCAAATGCCCTGTCTCCGCAGCTCAGGGTTTAATCCTGCCTGCTGAAGGCAGCCGTAACAAAAACTGGTGTTTTCCCTCCCGGGGTGCCCCCGTATGGTTCCGGTTCTCCCGGCTCTTTAGTTAGCGGGGCCTGGGAGCTCTGCCCTGGCCGGGCTGCGCTGGAGGCAGTCGCCCCGGCGAGGACTCGGCGGTGGTCCGAAGCGCTCCCCGGGGCTCTCCAGCTCTCCCTGGGGTTCTGGCGGCGACCGAGGAAGGTCGCGAAGGGGCTGCAGAGCCAGCCATGATCGGCGGGTGCGCGTCTCGCGGGCGGCCGCCGCTGGCGGGCGCTTTTCACACCGCGACCTGCAGTCAAAGCCTCGGGGGCCATGGCTCCTGTTCCCTTGCGGGCACGGCAAGGGGACGGTTTATTTTAATCGCTGCCTCGAGCAGCAGGGAGGTTTCCTCCGTCCTGTTTGAAGTCGGCGCTCCGCAGGTGCCGGTCCGTCACAGCAGCCCCGCGGCTTTCCTGGCACGGAGGGCGGCCGTCTCTGAGGGACCGGCGCCATCTTCTGGGCTCCTTCACACGGCGGAGCGGGCAGAAAGCCGGGCTGGGGAGTGACGGGAAACGCTGCCGAGGGAGCAGTGAGGATGGGGAGCAAAGGGGAGCTCCGAGGGTCCTGGACGGGAGCGGGGCCCAGGGCCTGGGGTGCAGTGAGCACCGGCGTTGAGCTGCAAGAGCTATTGCTGCTTTCACACCTCTTCCCATCTTAGAGCTGCAGCCTCCATGAGGAGAGCCCTGGCCCTCCTGTTCATCCTGGCCACCCTAGAGCACTCCCAGCCCTATCCTTGCCATTGGGATGAAACACCCTACCAGGGCTGGGAAGGAAAATTCAAAATACAGGGTGGTGTGTGTAGGGCTCTTGTGAAAAATTGGCTCAGGGTAGCACTGTCTGAGCAACAATGTCTCCTCTGCCCAGGAACTCCTTGTTGGCAGCACACAGCTGCTCTCCAAAGTATGGTGGATGGCCAATAAAGTGCTCAGTATGTTGTAGTTTGGATTTGTTCTCTTCCTCACTTGGTAACGTGGGCTTTTATCCTTTTTAGACTTGTGTTTCTCAGACACCTTAGTTCAGGGGCAGAGAAACCAGTGCTACCTTGTGCTCACCAGCTACTGAAAAATTCACTGCCTGCTGCTGACCGAGTGCTTGTGTGGCGAGGCTTCGCCCTGTGCAGTACGGTGCCACACAGTCCCTGTGTCCTTGGGACTCCTTGGACTTGCTCCACCCAGCAGAGTTCTAATTATAAGAAAATCGGAAAAAAAATGCATAAATCTTATTTGTGACAAATCTTATTTGTGGCGAAAAGCTGCAGAAAGAGCACTTTGATTGGGTGAAGATGGTGGGGTACATGTACACTGCTCATGTACACTGCCCTTCAGCACAAGTTCTGGGGGCCAAGTCTGTACCTCGACATGGAACGTAAGCAAGGGCAGGCAGTGCTGCGCTGCTTTTGCCACATGATCCAGGCAGGACTTGGTTTGCACCAGGCAGGTTGGAGCTTAGGACCGATGGACCTGTGCCTGTCTATGCATGCATGCCCACACAGTCTGGAGAGGTGTTAAATACAGATCTTTCTATTTGCACTTAACAGCCTCCTGAATCCAGTGCCCCTTCCCATGGAGGAGGGCATAACAGTCATTGCTAAGCATTGACTGAAGCTGGGATTCTGGGGAACACAATTTAGCAATCATGCCGAGATATAACAGAGCTGCAGGAGTTAGAAATAGGCAAAATGCACTGCATCCTTGTGTGAGAAATATCTCGACAAAAAATAGGGACAAAGTCTGCGAAGCAAAAACTAAAATTTATTACAGCGCTGGACGCACAGGGACAGAGAGTTTCCTCTGCGTGCACCGTTCTAATCACAGTCATGCTTATTTATAATGTAGCTAATTTACATATTCATAGTGCTCCTCCTAAATATCATGCATATTCTGTAGATTTCAGGAACTTTATTTATATCCCGCTCCTCCTTTTCGAGTCTGTGCATTATCGCCTAGACGGTCTTTTTGGGGGTCTTGAGATGAAGGCCAGTAGTCTTCCTCCTGGTTAAACTTTCGACCTCCAATTCCTGCGCATGCTCTCTCACCTTTCTGACATCTGCAACTTGTCTTTCTTCTTTACTTCTTTGTTCCAGAAAGGAGGAGAGGAGTTACTACCTTGTCCAAGGTCCCTTTACCCAGCCGCCCACACCCTGTCTCTGTTCCTCCCTTCTGAGTACTGAGAGCTCATATTGTTCACGTCCGCCTTAGCTGAAGCAAAATTTATTACTTTATCACACTTGTTCCCTCAGTTCATGCAGGGTTAACCTCAAGAGCTTTCCATGATTTTGATCCAGTGGATCAAAAATGAATCTCATCCACACATCTCGCCCTGATCGCTACTACTCTCCACAGGAGTTAGTTGACATTGAGTGAGGCAATGAAGAAAGTCTCAGTAGTAATCAGTGAGAAATGGGAGATGTGCACAAATTAACCTTAGTTTCTTGGCTAATAAACATTAAGGATAAGCTGGTCTGCTGTGGGAACGCAGAGGCAATGCTGTGATGTCACTGCCTCCCTCTGCGTTTGAAAGGAACTAATGCTTCCCATTGCGTCCTTCTGCTCTCTTGACAGCCCGCCAGCCTCCTGCAGGAAGGCCTGTCTCTCACTGGGTGTGCATGTGACAGCTCCCAAAATGCAACTGTTGTATCTGGTGCTTTTCTACTAATGGTCGTTCCTTGCAATAACCCCTGTGGTGGTGCTTCTCTTACAAGTCAGGAAACCGTAGAAATAAGTCTCTTCTTCTCAAGGGTGTTTTGTGGTTCAAGGAGAGAGTTGCTGCACAAGATATCTCTTTTGTCTTGCCGTTGGCTCAGTGTGACTGTAGGCAAGTCATTTCTTCTCTCTGAAGGAACTTGGTGCCTTTAAGAGTCTGAGGAGTTTGTATCTAACATGAAAAAGTTTTCGGGTGTAGAAAACACTACTTGTGTAGTGGTAAAGTAAAGGAGCGTTTTGTTCTCGCTTAGTTGTCTTTTCTTACTTACCCCATCAGAGAAAAAAATCAGCATGGTCATCAGCATGGGGAGAAATGCCTTTTGAGGAATGCTTGGGTGACTGAAAAATACAGCTTTGCGGAATGAAATCATTTGGGATTCTGGGCTGAGTTCAGAGAATTGTTTGCGCCAAAAAAGAAGAGGGAGAACTATTCAAAGGCAGATTTTGTTCTGACAGCTTCAGATTAAAATGTGACACGTTTTGACTAAAGTGATGTTTTTAAAAATCACCAAAATTTCTACGGAGGAAAATGAAACATTCAGTGCAACCTGGAGGAGGGAATGGCTCTGAGTTGACTGAAAAACTCTGAAAAAAAGCCTCAAACTGTCAAGGTTAGCCTATTTTACGGGTTATGATTATTTTTTTGCTCAGCCGTCATCCAAAGTTTCAGGTCCTCATCATGATAAACCCGGACTATTAGAGGACTCCCTGGCACTTTTCTTATCTTGGAGTTAGAGTTTGCTGCTGCTCTCACCTGTAGGAAGAATTTGGCTTGCACCTTGCTGAGGAACACAATGGAGTGGTAGCAATTTCCAGCCGATGAATTACTTGAAACTGGTGAGTTTCCTGTATCCTACAGCTGCTCAGCTGGATGGGCTGTAAGATCCCGAGCAATGCCCCAGAAGGGCTGCTTGCCTTGCTTTCTCCCTCAGATTAGCAAGTGCTTAGCACCATCCTCTACATACCTATCCTGACACAGAGCTATGTGTAACTCGAATGACCTCAGGAGGGAGACCTGCTTTCTAAGCCAAAGAGTGCCAGGTCAAAGCTGTTTTCAGTTAAGATAAATTGTGTTGCATTTGAGCTGTGTTCTAAACTCTTTGAATTGCAGATAGATTGTCTTCTGAAAAAGCTGCTAACAGGCAAACCCTGCCCATCTGTTACTTTGGTAATGAGCCCTAAAGCTGTGGAGGAAGAGAGATGAACTGCTGCCTCTTCTTCCCAAGATCTGGTGGTGACTGTGAGGCCTTATGTCTGGAAATGTTTGTTTTGTTTTGTTTTCCTTGAAACTGAGGGAAAGTTCTTGATGACTATAGTTATTTATATCTGAGAGTGCTGGCAGGGAAATTGAGATATCCTTCTTTAAGGGCTTGATTAGTAAGGGTCAAGAGTGATAAAATATCTGGAAAACGTGTATAACATCATCTCCAAAGCCTGGTTTATCCCTGAAATTGTGGATGTCCATGAATAAGGAGCCTCTCCTGCATGCTAGATTGTGCTCCTGTATCTCCCTGATGCAGCAGTGACTCACGATGAGCTCTGCAAGTTGGACAGCACACCTGTAACACCACTGCTGCAGTGGGCAGGTGGGAGCTGAAACAAGGGAAGGCTAACTAACAATGCATAGTTTAGAATGTGGTTTATGAGAAATTTAGAAAAGAATGCAAGCAGGAACTTATCCAACTGCTGGAGCCAAAGTGACTGTCCTCACNCGGAGTTTGTTTCCGTACGTCAGAGCTTAGTGGAGCACATGCCAGTCCCCGTGCTGGCCATGCAGTGGCACTGAAAGCAAAGCTAACTCCCAGCCATCAGCTCTAGCAAGGTGTGTGCTGGCTGCAAGGAAGGTGCTGGATAGGCTCTCTTGTGCTGGGAGAATTGAGGGGAGGGGGTGGAAATTGTGCTTTGCACAGGGGGACATGCTCAGACCTGTGCCATTTGGGAATTTGCTCTGTTAGCCCAATTGCTCACAATATGCTTCTGCCCTTCTGCCTGGCTTTCTGGGGCTGGATTTCACTGAGGCTGTTACCAAAGAAAGTCAGGGTCTTTGTGGCTTGCTCAGTTTTCCCTGCAGGGTGACAGAGACTCAGGCTTTCCCTTCTGCAAGAGAGGTGTATTTTCAGCTCTCTTTTTGTTCTGCCTCGTCTGTCCCATGAACAAGATGCCAACTTTGCTGATGAGTCTATCTGCAAAGTGCATGGAAGCAAAGAGAAGCTGGAGGCAGAATTGTTATTAAAAGCACATGGAAAGAAGGGAGTGTCTGCAGCAGCAAAGATTCGTCCTGTAGCTGGGACTAGCTGCAGAGGCTGCCTGTTGATCTGCTAAATTGTAGCATATGCATAATGCAACAAACGGGTTTAGGCTGCTGTGCTTGAAATGGCTGAAAATACTTTGATGAAATAGTTTTGCTCAGAAAATACTTCTCAAAAGGGAAGTGGTTTTGATTAAACTCTGCGAGAAACGATTGCATGTTCTATTACAGTACCTAGCATGGAAGTTGCAGCGCTCGTCAGGGCAGCTGGAGCTATGAGAGGCTGCTGAATGTGGGCCTGGGTGAATGTACCACAACTTCATGTACCAGGTTCACGGGTATTTTGAGACAGTTTTTTATCAAGTTGTCCTATTGAAACTGTTCCACTTTGTAGAAAAAGAGTATTCATTAGCTCTCAAAAAAGGTGGGTTCAAGCCATTGTTTGGATGAAGCTGTGATATTTATGAAGTGCAAAGAAGCTCCAGCAGCAGGTGGCATGGTTGAAAAAACAGAGGGAGATGGTGGCATGACTGGTAGCCTGCTTGCAGGAGACCTGCTGAGAAGTCAGGGAAGATTATGGAGCAGCTCATCTTGAATGCGCTCACATGGCAAGTTCAGGAAAACCAGGGGATCAGGCACAGCCAGCATGGGTTCATAAACGGCAGATCCTGCTTGACCAACCTGATCTCCTTCTGTGACCAGATGACCTGCCTAGTGAATGAGGGAAAGGCTGTGGATGTTGTCTACCTGGACTTCAGTAAAGCATTTGACACTGTCTCTCACAGCATCCTGCTAGAGAAGCTAGTGGCTCATGGTCTAGACAGATTTACTCTTCGCTGGGTTAAAAACTGGCTGGATGGCCGAGCCTGAAAAGTCCTGGTAAATGGAGTTAAATCCAGTTGGTGTCTGGTCACTAGTGGTGTTCCCCAGGGCTCAGTACTGGGGCTGGTCCTGCTTAACATCTTCATCAATGTTTCAGATGAGAGGATTGAGTGCACTCTCAGTAAGTCTGAGAACGACACAGAATTAGGTGGGAGCGTTGATCTGCTTGAGGGCAGGAAGGCTCTTCAGAGAGATCTGGACAGGTTGGATCAGTGGGCTAAGACCAATTGTATGAAGTTTAATAAGGCCAAGCGCCAGGTCCTGCACTTTGGTCATAACAATCCCATGCAAAGATACAGGCTTGGGGGTGAGTGGTTGGAGAGCTGCCTGGCAGAGAAGGGCCTGGGGATGTTGGTTGACAGCTGACTGAACATGAACCAGCAGTGTGCCCAGGTGGCCAAGAGAGCCAACAGCGTCCTGGCCTGGATCAGAAATGGGGTGGCCAACAGAACTAAGGAAGCGATTGTGCCCCTGTACTTGGCACTGGTGAGACCGCACCTCGAGTACTCTGTCCAGTTTTGGGCACTGCAGGATAAGAAGGACATTGAGGTGCTGGAGTGGGTACAGAGAAGGGTGATGAAGCTCGTGAAGGGTTTGGAAAACATGTCTTATGAGGAGAGGCTGAGGGAGCTGGGATTGTTTAGTCTGAAGAAGAGGAGGCTGAGAGGAGACCTTATTGCTCTCTAGAGCTCTCTGAAGGGAGGTTGTAGTGAGGTGGGGGTTGGCCTCTTCGCCCTAATAACTAATGATAGGACAAGAGGTAGTGGCCACAAACTGTGCCAGGGAAGGTTTAGATTGGACATTAGGAAGAATTTCTTTACTGAAAGAGTGGTCAGGCATTGAAAGAGCCTGCCCAGGGAAGTGGTGGAGTCACCTTTCCTGGAGGTGTTCCAAGGGTGACTGGATATGGAACTTCAGGGCGTGGTCTAGTGATCATGGAGCCATTGAGTAGTAGGTTGGACTTGATGATCCTAGAGGTCTTTTCCAACCTTAATTATTCTATGATTCTAAGTCAACCCGGACTTGAAGAGTCTCCCTCTGTCCGAGCTGATAGCCCCTAGCCACTGGGATACATATGCGTTTCTTTTCAGAAAGGGTTTGAGAGGCCTTGGTTTTACACTAAAATGGGATTTTTCAAAGTTACAGAAGTCCCGGTTGGTAGGAAACCCATTTCCTACCTAATACTTCTTTCAATAGAGCAGCCACAGGAGTGAAACACAGGATTTAGGGTACAGTGTGTTCACGTGCATTCAGTAGCTAATGGAATAGAACAATTAAACTCCAACTCGAGAGGTTTTGCTAGTTTCAAGATAAATTCTAAATTGAGAGCATTGCCCAGAAGACTTGCTGGAAATCTTTGAAAATAAGTGAGCGTAAGTTTCCTTTCAAACTGTATTAGGTATTATCTGTTAAATAACTGGGCGAGCACAGAGCAAGCTGAACCCTTGACCTGCTCGAATTAAACAGTACTCGCTGAGTGAATCTGAATTAAAATAATCCCCCTGAATGGGAAGGCTCCCTTTCTGCTTTGGCTTTGCAGATCAAAAACTGAAAACAAATGATTTTTCCAACCCTGTGCTCCTTTTCAGAGCAGCACTTGCCTTGTTCTTACACAGTATCTCCTTGCGCCGGTATTACAGCTATTCTCCTCCCATGTGTAAGGACGGAGAGGATGGTGGACCAGCTCAGATGTGGTGTGGATTGCTAGCTGACTCTGCTGGCAGATAACCTAGTGCCTCAGACTGTCTGAGTTTATATGCAGTATTGTTCAGGATGTCCTTACTGCAACACAGGATTGTGATCTGCTTGCCTGTCTTTGGTTGCCTCAAAGTACTGTTCTTTCCTTGAGGGGTCTTTAAAGAATGCACCTATTGCAAGTCAACTTCCTCTATTTCTTTAACCTCTGAATACGAAAATAGATTGATTTTCCCTGATGTGTTTGGCCTTCAAGTTGGTGGAGGAATCATAGGGCTTTCTGCTAGCAATGACCTGCACTCTGTATCTACCCCTTCTGCAGCACTGAGGGGCTGTGGGGTGCAAACAGGCCTGGGAGAAGCCTCCTTTTCGGCCTGTGCGGTCCTGTGGTTTTATGTAAGCAGCAAATAGAGATTCCGTGAGACAGGAAGGGATGTAACCAAAGGGGTCTTGTCTATCCTAAAATACAAGCCAAACATGCTTGAGATGCAGAATGCAGTTTTTCTTTCACATTTGCTGCGAGCTCCCACACCTCTTGCCAGGCGGGATGGTGACAGGCACAAGCCTCAGCTGCTGCCAGCCACAGCCCCTGCTGCCTGTGCTTTACATCAGCATTCCCCTCACCTAGCAGGTATATTGCTTTCCTCCTCTGCTGTCTGGCTCTGATTGATGCTGTCATTTGTGCATTGAGACAACCAGAGCCTATAAATCCTTCCAAACACCTGATTATTAAAAAGAGATCTCACCTTCAACTTTGGGGTGGTGAGAAGGGCTCATTATGCTTCTGTTTGTTAGCTGTGCTTATGCAGGCAGTGTCACTTGGGGACAGAGATGATGCTGGGATGTGTGCTGTAATGTGGTCAGTGAGTAGGTTGCATCCATCAAAAGGTCTCTCGAGGGCAGGCAGAGATTTCAAAGGTAGCAGCCTGCAGGAATTGAGATTTTTACAGCTGCACTGTGAAGGCTGGTGATGTGAGGATGGGCATTTGTGACTTCTGGGTGACAGCTCTCTCCAGAGCGATTCAAGAGTGGTGGCACCAGCCCAAGGACCCTTTGTTGCTTCCTTAGCTGTAAGCTGAGGGTGAAGATGGGTGTAAAACCAGAGGCCCTGGTCAGCGAGCGCTAAGCCTGACTCGGGGAGCCTGTTGCAGTGCTGTTTGGAGGGTACAGAAACAGCCAGTATGAGCAAGGCAGGCGCTGGCTTGAACTGATGAGAGTCTTCTCAGCCTGCTCCCTCCTGTGTCCCAGGGGCCTTGCTCCCGTGGACTGGCCATGCATCAAACCTCACCTAAACATCGGATCACAAAGACATCTTTGAGAAGGATCATCCACACACCAATTTGGAAACATTAACTGTCTACTCCACATCACCTCCAAAAAAAGAAATGCTGAGATAAATGTCCGAGTTTGTGCCTAATTGGATTGAATTTTCCTACCTTCTGGAGATTTCTTCCCCATTTTTATCATTTTCCCTCAGTTTCAGGGCAAGTGAAATAACTGATAACTTTGTCAATCTGATACATCAGTGTGGTGCCAATTATAGTTATAGAGATCCCGGGACCACTTCATCACAGCAGCTTTACTACAAGGCTCCTTTTAATCTTTCCTAATAAAATTTAAATGACAGTAGCTGTTTCAGTCATGAACCAAGAAAAGTCTCTCATATTATATCTTCCCTCTTTTTTTTTTCCAGTGTTGGGTTCTCCATTTTATACTGACTAATTTATAGGAGAGCTAACATACCCCAGAGCCACCTGTGTGTGTCTGAAACAAGTGGCACTTCTGTGTAGTGACTCTCTTCTCAGCAGATAGGGTGTTTCCAGAGTGATGTGGAAAACTGGATATTTGGACCATTGCCTTCCTCATCAGAATCCAGCCTGAATTTCCTGGTGCTTATGGGTCATTTTGACCAGAAGCTGTTATTGAGCTTGGATAGATGTTTGCTGTGTGTTCTTCTAACCAGCCATCTGACCCATGAGTGGTGCTGAGGTGCCTGTCTGCCTTTCAGTCCCACATTAAATGAAGGCAGTCAATGGCTCCTCACAGACTTCCACTTTTCTACTCTCCTAGCAGAAGGCAGTAGAAGGAGAATTTTAAAAAGTATGCACAGACTTTTCATTTGAAGCTTAAATGGGGATTAAATGGCTTGCCTTGCTGGGAAAGTGGCCTCGCACTTGGAAGGGGAGGTAGGGCAGTTTGTAGCAGCTTTTTGATCCTGCAGGCTGCGCAATCCACAGACTTGGACTAGCCCCTGAGAAAGAAGTCTTTGGCAGTAAGAACCAAGCCACAAAAGCCGGTCTCAACCTTCCTAAAGTGTGAGGGGTTAGGGAGCTGTTTGGAAATCCTGTGGCTTGAACCTCAGTCTGTGCTATTTCTAGCACTGAACACATTGGGACTGGAGCAATAATTTGGATTATGCCCACATCTTTTGCTTGTTCTTCATTTAACCTGCTGATGGCTGCTGTCCTGTATTACTTTTCACATCTACTGAAAGCAACTCCTTGTGACTGCATTAGTGAGAATGAATATTTATGACTGATCCCTTGGTGGCTGCAAAACTCGTCATGCTCCATCAAAACATCACATTCAGCTTGGTTCAAACAGGTAATTTTTTCGGGGCTGTTCCTCAATCTGCTCCTATCAGGAAGTTGAAGAATCACTGAGGCTCTCAGGGTCTCGGTGGGAAAGAGGAGGGATGCTGGCTTGGGGAGGATGTCATTCTGGTGGGGTGGAAGCTGTCCCAGTCTGAACACCCAGCGGGTGATAACCTTGTGCATTGCGGTTGTGTGCTACGGGTGGGTAAGGGCAGGATTGCCGACCCAGACTCCAGGGGTTGCTAGGTTCCCTTCGCGTCATTTTTAGGCTGTGAAGCTGGAGAGAAGGCAGGAAACTGTTCTGGTAAGGTGTGAAACCCAAGTGCTGTGGCAAGGAGGTGGAGACTGGTGTCCTTTCTCTTCTCAGTTAACCTCTTCATCCAGTGAATTTGCACTGGTCCAGTATGGGGAAGACTTGCTTCAGCTACAACACCAGCACAGACCTTCTCTCTGACCTCAGGAGTTTTTCTTCCTTTCCTTTAGCGACTGGCCAAGTCACACATGTAAGTGAAAGGGCAGTGAATTATATTCAAGGCATCTTCCACGTCCTTTCAGAATACTCATCGGGGAAGGTAATATCTGGGGCCTTACTAATACCACAGCAGTGCAATGTCACTGACTCCGTGGCACAAGCAGGCCTTGATTTACACGAGCATAATAGAAATCAGACCGAGATCTTCAGACTTCAGTGTCAAAGGCCTGCAGGTCTTAATTACATTTTCTTCCCTGCTGATAAAAATGAAGTCCTGGGGGAAATGAATGTCTTGGTCTCATCTGAATTCTTTCTGGAGTAGTGCTGCCTTCAGAAACTCTAGTTGGCAGTCTTAGCTGAAAAAACAAGGAACGAGTGGTCTGGGAACAATATTTTCTGCATCTCTCAGCCATCCATGCCATCTGATTTAGCTACAAGAGGGGTTGTTACCAGCAACTTCTGTTTGTTGTGTCTTGGTGGAGAATGAGATAACATTTAAGACACACTGTGCGTCTGAACCTCAGTCACTTTCTAGAGCCAATCTCAAGCAATCCATCTTCGGAGATGACGTCTTTGGTTACATTTCCTGTCTTTACTCCATATCCAGTGACCTTCCATCAGCTTACGTATTTCTGCGTGACTTTTTGGCCCATACTGGCTGGCACCATTGCCCTCTCATGCTGATACCTTTCCCGCATGCCTTACTGGACATCTGGCCCTTTAGCAAGACTGCGTGTTCCTGTGAGATTTGACTTTGGAAGACATCAGCCAAACTGTACTTATCTCAAGAGCTTGGATGTTACAAGGCATCATCAGCTCTTTCTGTCCTGAGTTACTTGCAGTTGGGTCATTCAGGAGACACTGTCTAGACTGGCATTTGCTTAGCTGACTGTTTTAGTACTTAGTACTTCTCAGGTTTTAGAATGTGTGGGGTAAAGTCAACTAAGCTCATATCTGTAATGGATACTAATGTGAAGTTAGGTATCCTGATCCTTTGGCCTGTGAAAGCTGGGTTTTTTTGGTAGTAAGATGAGAGTTCTGGCTGCTGCTGCTGCAGGAGATGAGTGGGAAGACCCTGTACGTGGGTGCTTGGTGGCTAGACAGGCCTGGGCTGCTTGTTTCCCTGTGTATCAGTGGTTCTCACCTATTTCTTGTACAGTCATATTCTTGGGTCTGACATGTCTCCACTTCCCTTCCGTAAGACTTTGTTTTAAATTACAGCAGAAACTAAGAATTTATGGTAAAGTTGGGGCTGTTTCTGTTTTTCTTCTTTCTAGTTGTGTATCCTCCCAGGGTATATGTACTTGCCACATTCGAAACTGCAAATATCCCTTAAGGGTTGTCTCCCCAAGGACAACCATGTTACCACGGAGGTAGAAACAAAGCCACCCTTGTCATATTGATGTCTGGCATCAAACAGTCTGAGTAGTTCAAGGGCTGTTTTCAGGGTGGATGAGGACCTTGCTTCTCATTTTCAATGGACTAAATCCTTTTCAGCTCAAGGTAATCCAAGTAAAAATTTTGCAAAATGTCTAGGGCTTGCTGCAAACTAATGCCATCCAGAGAAGCTTTTGCCAGTCTATTGCTTTATGGTGGATCTCTGAAGAATATCGTAAATGGTCAGTTTTGAAGCCTAACAAACAGACTCGTAGGGAGTAACTGAGACTCAAAGAGTTACAGTAACTCTAGCAACATCTTTTTTAATCTCTTTCTTTTTTTTCTTAACACATTTTAAATTCTGTGTTCCTGTGTCATTTTTTAGCATGTACCAATTTGTGCAGTTTCTAGCAAGTTCTGTTTATGGGGAACTTGCATATGAATTATTACATGGGAAACTTGCAGTCAAGTAGTGGGTTATAGCACTAATTAAGGCAAATGTCATAGCAAGAGCATGCTGACGTTGGTGGAATTAATGGCCCAGAGCATTACTGCTTATAACACCTTTTGAAGCTAATGGAATCATATTAATTGGGGTCTTGGAGGGACTGAGAGACCCAGAGTACATCGCTCCTGAGCAGCACCTCTGCTATTACATTGGGGTTGGAATAGCATCCAAGTTCCTCCTGCCTTTTGCATCCCTTTTGCACAGCGATTTCACAAGTGGGCGGCTCTGACAAGGCACAGGGGAAGGTTGTTTGGTCCTAGGGTAAAAGGTGAAAAGTCTATTCAGCTGTGGTTGCACAGAATCACTCTGCTTCCAGAAACCAGTGCTGAGGACTGCTGAACTGCTTCTGGCACAATCCTGAAGGAGCAAGGAGGTGTGTTCAAAAATACTGTGTACTCTCATCCCTGGGTCTAATTCTGCAAACTCGTCTCCCCTCCATGGGCATATTCCAGTGAGCACAACCCAGGGTATTGGTGCAAGGCACAGTATCAGAGCATTAAAAAAACTGTCAGAGACACTGAGTCCTTTTGGATATTAGCCAGCTGCAGGAGCAGTGAGACCTGTGAAGTTCATGATTAGACCTAATGCCAAAAAAATTTTAGTTTTGACATAGCAAAAAGCAACTCATGGAGGGCATCTACTTACTTTGAAAAAAAAATGAAAGAGATTATATTTTTCCATAGAAAACCAAAACTCAAAGTTTCTAGTGCAGTGCTTTGTGCGGTTGAAGAAAAAGAAAATAAACCCACCAAACCAGCAGTTTCTACTAGAATTTTGATTCCAGTCCAGAATGTTCTTGTTTTGATCCAAGTTTTCCACATGGGGGAAATAATTTTCAAGCATCTCTCATATGAGGTAATTAACTGTAAGATGAGGAATGGATGAATTTAGAAGAACAGGAGCATATACTATCTTTAGATAATGATACTAAATCCATTGTGCACTGGGAATGGAAGTTTTTATGATACTGTAGATTTATATTGCCATTTTATTCTTGTTGAGTCCAGATTTAAAAAAACCCAACCAACCAACCAACTTAGCTGTGATACAGCATTTTCTATGCATTAGGAGGAATACAATTATTAATTGTCCGTTGCAACATTACTGGGATGTAATTTCATGATTACCTTTGACTCAATTTGTAGACTTTCACATTATCTCCCTGGTTAGCATAGGGGAAATGTTCAAATTTGGTTGAAATGATGATGATTTGATGTGAAATAAGTCTCTCACTGCATGGAAGATGAAGCAACAATATGGTTGAGCCTGTGCTGCACAAGTGGTGGGAAGATCTCTCTTGGCTCTGTGCTGGCCTCTCCTCCCGCCTTGAAGACCTGACTGCATGTCTATGTTTATCCCGTATCTGGGGCTAAACCATAGCAGTAGCTCTATCACCCAGTGACCTTCCCTAGCACAGAAGAGGGATCAGGAAAAGGAAAGGACACTCTGGGTTAAAATGAAAAAGGATTTAATGAAACAGCATCGCTAATCCCGATGCTGATATAAAGTATACAAGGTTATACTCAGCCCAGTGGTCACAATAAGGAGGAAGGCAGTCCTTGGGGACAGAAGGGTAAGCAAGGCCCTCCAGGGATGAACAGAAGCAAGAGGAGGAGCAGGAGGAACCCCTGCCCTCAGCAAATGTCCCCCTTTTTACTGTGATGTTTATGGATAGACCTGTGAGCCTGCTCGGGTCACGTGCCCTGGCTGACTCCAAGCTGCTAATGGCCTGCAGACCAACCTGCAGACCAACCTGCAGACCAACCTGCAGACCAACCAAGGCAGGCCTGTGATTCTGTCCCAGTGAAACCAGGACACTGCCGTATCCAGAGCTCATTATGTACGCACACTGCTCAGCTGGGCAGGAGCTGGAGCATCTGAACCATAATCCTGCTACAGACTTGATGCACAATGGGGGACACATCTCAAGCCTTACTGCTGGGTTCGCTGTGCAGCCACCTGTAACTGGCTGCAAAGGACCCGCAGAGTTTGCCAGCAGAAAGTCCTTTTGTTCGGGACAGTTGCTCTCGGTGCTTGTTACCCTGACCTTAGCCTACAGAACCACTTTGCTCCGAAGCAAGCACGAAGCACTCCTGGCTGTTGAAATCTATCACAATTCTGTTTGTATTGAAAGATTCCTCTGTTCTTGGTAGAACGTGTTGTAAAACAATCAGTGACATTTGTTAAATGGAGAACACGTAGGGCAAGGACTCCAGCAGCTTTAAGGAGACGGTGAGTAATGGTCTCTTAATGTCTAAGAATTTTAAAGCTACTATAATTTTCTTCAAAGTCAAGATAGTGCAGTGTGGCTTCACATTGCTATCCAGTGTTCAGGGACAGGCCGTCGCCGAGCACGTTGCCAGCCGCCGTACTTCAGCAGCTTCTGTGTGGAGGGGAAGGAATTAGTTGCTGTGCAACATGCATCACAGACGAGACAGATTTATTATTTACTTGTGAGCATTCCTGTAGCACCCGTCACTCAGCTCATTACCTGCTCCTGCTGGATGCTGATTTGCACTTCTAGAGGTGTCTGCTCTGCCCGCTTCCCAACACAAATCAATTCTTTAAGCCTCAGTTGTTTGAGAAGGAGGTAAAAGTTGCACATCTGTCACCACAGAAAGGGGGAGCAAAGCGAAAGTGCGCGTCTGTGATCGTACTTGAAGTACAGCTGGATGCAAATTCTCCTCGTTTTGGATCCCTGTGACCTGTGGTGCCGGTGGTCTATGTCCAAGGACTCTGTCTTGCTCCTTGGGCAAGGTCCTATCTCTGGAGGGCTCAGAAGAAAAGACAGGACAATAACTTTATTTTGAGTCCTGTACTGGGTTTGGTTTAAACTGAGTGTCTTTTCTTCTCAGGTGCAGAGCTCTTGAGCTGAGAGGAGTGACTTAGAAGAGGAGGCTGTCCTGAGCACATGCAGGGCTTGTGAAGGCTCTCTACCAGCCAGCATCACATCGCAGGGCTGAACTGATCAACCTCCTCTCTCACTGATACATAAAGTGCTATTTGAAACTTGGCTGAGTAGCAACTATGTGGTAATGAGCTGTGCAGTTTTAGCTTCAGAGTCTCAAGGACAGATAGATGGAAGCAGAGGGATGATTTATATCCTCAAACCTGTTATTTACAAGCGCTCTTGTTCCTCATCTTCCTGTAGACAAATTGAAAGAGTTGTAAATTTGCCGTATACAGTCCCTTGAGCTAATGTGTATGGGTGATGTAATTTAAAACATTCATTTGTTCTGGAGAACTGATCCTGAACAACATTGCCGCAGAAGTCGGTAGGAAACCTGAAAATAGGTGGATGAGCTCCATACGGTCCTTACCATAAAGAATTTGCTGCCAACATAGATACAACAGAAGAAGTATGAGGGAAATTATGTCTCCTGAATGGCAATTCACCTTATTAATCACGACCACTAGTGACTAGTTAAGAACTAATTAGGGGCTAACTGTGGGTCATGAGAAGTAAACCAGCTACCAAATGAGCATGACAGCATTGGGCATTTATTCCCTAACTGATCATTTAGACTTGAAAGTGCACCTCCTGATTTTAGGAAGCGTGGGACTACTGACATTTTAGAATTGATCTGGAAAACGATTCGGCCTTGTTTCTAAGGAAAAAATCTTGTGTGTATGTCTGTGGGAATACAGCCGTTACGGGAGATAAGGCACAAAGTGACAACAGGCGAAGGGGGATCAGGCCTTAGAATATTTGCACTTCTTCCTTGCTGGACACTTTTATGAAGGCAATGTTGTTCTGTAGGGTTCACCCCACACGGAAACATTTGTAAGAACGAGGGTGGTGAGGGACTATTTTTTCCCTTTTCAAAGAGTCTGATGTTTTAGTATCATCATTCCCCAGTGCCTGTCAGTTACCCACCTAGCATCCTGAATTTAAGGAAGAGGTGAAATACAGCTATTTTCTGTACTTCCTCTGTTTTCCCTGCAAATCTACTTTCAGCCTGGAATATGGATTTTTGAGGACTAACGTGGAAGTTGATAGATCTGGTTAAATGGATTGAATTCCCCTTTAATTCTAGTAATTGCACTGGCTTAACTGGAGTTCCTACTGATCTACAAGAAGGAATTGCCAGTTGTGCCATACACTTTTTGTGAAGGAAGAGGCCAAGCCTCTGTAATACTTTGTGCCTCCGTTTCTCCTCTTCCAACATTCACAGTCTTGTTTCTCCCTGTGACTGGAAAGCACCAAGTACAGGGACTCCCCAGTGTCTGCTCTGGCTTATGGGCAGAGCTAATGACGGATCCTCAGAGTCCTGACCAGAGGCTGTGTCATGAGCCTTCTTGCTGTCCCGCTATAAGGCTGTCACACATATCTAAAGCACATAATTTTTTCCTACTTGGATATTATAATGAAATAGGGAGAGAAGACTTTACCTATGTGACCAGGGATACTCAAGGTAATGTTACAAGCAGAGTGCCAGTATCATCTGTGCTCTGGATCTGTCTTCCTCTGTGTGCATGGTTCAGCTGTGCCTAGGAGCTCTGCAATGCCTGATGATATGGGGTTTCATGGGGTAGTGCTGGGGCTGTGAGGACATCTGCTTGCCTGGCTGTTCTAGTCCTGCTTGGGTTTCTCAGTGTTCAGTTAACACAGTAGCAATATTCAAATCAAGATATATCTTTCATTGTGTTCCTTTGCTGGCTGGCACTGCCAGATGTTTTAAAATAGCTTCCTTAGACCTGATACTCTCTGGCTGTTATCTTTATTTCCCGCACAACTGTTAGATGTGTTTTCTCTTTTAACCGACTCTTTCATGTATCTGACAATGGTGAATGCCCTATATTTTTCCAGAAGCACTTTTGTTGTTATCTGCGCATTATCTGTCCCTCTCTCTCAGAGATATAGTCCCTGTCATGGCATTGGTTCTTCCTTCCCTGCAAAAAAGCAGAAAGAAAAAAAATGGCTTAATAAATTCTCCCATTTCATCACCTGCTGACTCCAGTTCACCCCTATCATTTTTACTGGAGTAATTGTCTTGTTTACGTTCTGTCTGGTACAGACTCGTCCACAGTGCATAATGCTTCCTGGGAACCTCTCTGCAGGTCTGATACTCCATATCTTTCTGGTTCCTTAATAATCCTCCTAGCTCACTTCACTTTGCTTTTATAGGCTTTCTAGTCCCCTTGCTAGATAGTTCATATCTTTAATACAATTCTCTTTATTGCTTGTGCTTCTCTTTACCTCCTGGCCTAAACACATTGGCCCCTAATGCTTTTGCTCCTAGTCTAGACTCCTGTAATTAGCACTGAACTCAAAGGAAGTGAAACAGTAATTTTACAGTCGCCTGTGGACCTGTTCATGTGAGAGAGTATCCAGGGGCAGAGCCAGGTTTCTCTGCCTCCCAAACTTCCTCTGCCCCTGATGCTCCAAAGCTCCGTCTTAGAACCTGCTGTTCCTTTCCTTTTCTGTGGCCGCATTGTTGTTTCAGGTACTAGCTTTGTCTCTTAGTAGGACTGTTTGGCATTTACCACAGCGGAGCTGGGCATGCAGATGTCTCATGCTTGCAGATGAGATATCCCCATTAGTACTAGTAGGGCTGTTATCTCCCATTTTGGGGACTTATATCTGCAATGCCAGCTCCGTGGAGGTGGAGGAGTGGGTTTGACTGTATGTTCTAAGGCGTGTGAAGATTAACACTGGTCTATCTATATGGGCACTTTTCAAACCTTAAATGTGTAAGTTAGAAAAAAAATGAGGATATCTCATACTCGCATTGAAGCTGGGAAAAACTCAGGAAATTCATGACTGATGGAAATGGATAGTGGAAAATTCTTGAGTATTCTGTAGATGAGTCTCTCTCAAAGCAAGTGCGAGTCCTCTGAATGTTCATGATAGTGTGTTCTACTTCTGGATCTCTTCTATATTTGATGTCATTGATTATATGTGCGAGATTGATCTTAGATAGCGGTAACTAGTCCCCTCCTAGGTAAGTGTGTGAGGCAAGGTAACATGTTACTTCCTTTGCTCCAGTATCAGGATCAAATCCAAGCAAAGTTTCATCCTATATCCTAGTCTTAGGCCTGTGCCCACATCAGAACTGATTCATAGAATCATAGAATGCCAGGTTGGAAGGGCCCTCCAGGATGATCTGGTCCAACCTTTTAAGTAAAAAAAAAATAAAAATTCTTTTAAGTGAGATGGTCCAGCAGCCTGTCAACTTGAGTCTTAAAACTGCCCGGTGTCTAGGAGTCCACCACTTCTCTTGGGAGACTATTCCAATATTTAGTTGCTCTCATTGTAAGGAATTTTCTTCTGAACTCCAGCTGGAATCTCCCCTGGAGCAACTTCTAGCCATCCCCCCTTGTTTTCTCCATATGACTCCTTGTAAAAAGGGAGTCTCCTTTCTCTTGGTAGCCACCCTTCAAGTATTGGTACACGGTAATAAGGTCTCCCCTAAGCCTTCTCTTCCTAAGGCTGAACAAGTCCAGATTTCTCAGCCTATCTTCATACGACAGCTCTTCCAGTCCCCTGTCTGCATCTTTTCCTATAGAGGAGACCAAAACTGAACACAGTACTCGAGGTGTGGCCTGACCAGTGCCGAGTAGATCAGGACAATGACTTTGTTGTCCCCGCTGGTGATGCCCCTGTGGATGCAACCCAGCATTCTACTGACCCTCCTTGCCACTGCAGCACACTGCTCACTCATGTGGAGCCTGCTGTCCACCAAGACCCCCAGGTCCCTCTCCATAGGGCTGCTCTCCAGCCAGGCGGATCCCAATGTGAGCTGCATTCCTGGGTTATTCAGTCATTCCTTAGGAACCACAGCCCTGCTTTGCTGGCACGCAGGCTGGGGCTCTGCTCCGTATGGTGTGACTGAGGGACACTAGCAGTGGGAAAATGGCAAAAAGGCCCTCATGCAGTTCAGTGTCATTCCCATTACTGTCTTCAGGCTCTTCACAGCAGACTATGATAAAAAGAGAGCAAAGACCACAGAGAAACTTTCACCTAACCCCAGATAGAGAATTTTTCCTCTGATAAATACATCTCTACATGCAATGCAGAAATTCTTCGGAGGGACATAAGACTGCTGACAGGAAGGGAACGTCTGTACAGGCAACATGTTAACAGAGTGAAAATAAAATATTTTCTCCTTCACATTGCTGAGATAAAGTGAAATGCTTTCCATGAGCCTGACCTGTCACCTGAGTTCCTGTCTTGCCTTTTAGTCTGTGACAATAATGATGATAGGTGATCCAGCAGAATGGCTTTCCATCGAAGTCCCAAGAAGGCCAAATAGCTGAAATATTATGAGTTATTCAGAGAAGCAAAGATCTTGAGGAACAATTACATCTTTTTTTTTTTTTTTTTTTTTTTTTTAATGGCAAAAAGGCTGTGCCAGTTTAACTCCATCTTTCTGGTGTGCAGAACCACAGATGTGCTTTTAAGGCCCTGCAGGCTTTGGCCTGTACATAGCACATCTTGTGCCTACTATTGCTCTGCTTTGTTGCTGGGATTTTGAAACACCAAAGCTTGCATTAAAGTGGAGGATTCTGAGACCAAGTAAGATGCAAAGACATCATAGTGGAGTAGGTATGATTCTGGCTTAGCAACAGGAGGCAGTGAGGACTTTGGCTTTGAACAGAAGAGCGGCACTGAGAATTCCTAGATTCTTTTATTTTCAGAACCAAAGTGTGCCAAGCAAACCGGCTTGCCTTTTTTCCTGAATGCCATCACAAAAATTAATAGATGTCAGTGAGAACACTGTATGTGGAATAGAGTAAGGTATTAGAGACACTGTTCCATGCGATGTTACAAGCAAAATTAATTTCAGTTGTCTGGGAAGTAAATTCAACCCTGTAGATTCAGAGACACATTTTGGACAGCTAGAATATGAAATGTATACTCTTGTCTCAGAGAGAGGTGTGTGTGTGATTTCCTATACTTTATTATTAATGTATATGTTTACTTTGTCTTGCTGGAAGAGACAAAACCAAAGGTGGAGAGTGTTCTAAGTAGTTCCCAAAGCCTGTGTTTCAGCAGGACTTCGTCACACAGCCTTCTTAATCTTCTGGGGCACGGTCCTCTCTGCTTCTTGCAGGCCATCTGAATCTAGTTTGAGAAGACTTCATCTCCTCCTAAGGGAAGGATTGGAGATTGTCAGATGGATTGCCTACCAGAAGAGTGGGTCTCCCTCCAGTGACTAGAGGGACCATCTCAGTGAGCAGGTTAGACTGTAAGTATCATTTCTGGATGGCTGGAGGTAGGTGAGAGATGTCCCACATCTGTGGTCAGAATTGTAGAGGTCCTTAGGGGGAGTTACCTGACTGCCTCTATACTTAAAAGCTCTGGGAATTCTTGTATTCTGTAGACAACACCTTGAGGGCAGCTGGGGCTAAATGCAGATGTCACCAATTGCAATTAGCTTGAAGCACTTGCTCCTGAGTGCTGGAGAAAAAAACACTTTCCAATCTAAGTATTTGGGGAATAAAATAGTAAGCTAAAACCCCATCATACTGATTTCGCTGTTGGTTTCCATCTTCTGATATCAATCATATTCTGATATTAGTCATGAGAACTGCTGGTTGTGAAGTTAATGCTGCCCAGTGCCTGGGAGCAGAGTGTACCAGCATTCCTGTGCTGCCTCTCTTCTGAGGATTCATAGGAATGTTAGCTGGACTTGAGATACAGTCTGGGAGGGAAAGCAAGGCAGGCGTCACAAGGAGATGATCCTTTTTGAAAAGGTTATTTTCTTTATTTCATTCTCTTTTTCAAAATCATCTATATGGTCTTCCATTCAAAATTCTTCATCAGTTTCAGAACACTTAATTAACAGGTCATATTTACCTGTGCCCAATGCCCTAGACAGCTTCTGCTGTGACTTTCAAGAGAAGCTAAAGTTCCCTAGTGAGGATAAATGGGGAAAGTATTAGATCAAATTGGGTATATTCAATTTCTGTGGAGCACAGGAAAAAGGAAAACATATGTAGGAATCACATCTCCTGACAAGACTGCTCAGGCAAGGCATTAGTCCCAGGCTGGGTGTCAAATGGCTTCCTGAATAACACCGGGAAACAGCCGCTATCATCAAATGGCACATCGCAATATGATACTGTGGGGCAAATTGCTTAATGTATATGCATTTCAGCTTAACTTGCTGCGAAATAAGGACAACATGATGTTCACTCAACCCAGAAAGTAAATACGTAGGGAAGGTAATAAGTTTGCTAGATAGTCGTGTCATGGAGTGATACATCAGAGTGTACAGTGCACCGAAGCTTATGTGCTGCTGCCTGTTCTTGAGAAAAAATGCAATTTCATGTGGGGATATCTGGAAGCATCTACTTAATCTCTCTAGTTTGGAGAGGTTTCACCAGTGACCAGTGTCGTGAGTGGGAGGTACCATGCTGTTGATGAGACGTGCTCCTACCCTCTGATACATATCAGTGAAATTTCTGTACTCAAGCACTCCGAATGTCATACGCACATTTTTCCATGCATGTCCTCGTGCGCATTCATGGCGGGAAAGCTAAACAGGCTGCATTCTCTTGTCCCTTAAGCAGAAGGTTATTAAAGTGTCAATTCCACAGTTAAAGTTGTAAAGCCAGTTTTGTTACTCATGTAGTAATGTTCCCTCTATTTAATAAGGCAGTGGATCTGCAGTGGTGAATTATACTTTTTGACCATATAAGTATTACTATCACCTGGCTTTCAGTTTATGAGGCAATTTAATATTTCCCTGGGCTCACTAGTGCTGACTGTAGGAACTGCTGGTGTTGGACATTTATTCAGCATAGAAGATTGAACAAAGTTATTACTATCTTATGCACAATATGGGAACATTTTCTTTTAGAAATCTCCCCTTTACTCAAGCTACCACCAACACCATGAGAGTGTACCAATTCTGGCAGATAAATCAAAAAGAAAAAAGGATTAATCCAAGCATCAGGGACATCTGGCCCAAATGGGACGTAGTGCCAGATTTCTAAAGCTGGCCTGACCTGATCACCATCTCTCTTCAAAAGAATCAAAGGACCCCGTGTCTCCCCTGAATAACGGGGAGAATTCAAAAACATGAGTCAGGTGCCTTTAGGACAACTATTTCAGTGAGAGTCATTGAACAAGAACTGTTGGTATTTGTGTTGAGCCCTAAATAATTTGAAGATATTTTTATGATCTTAGAGCTATTTTGGTTTTCTATTTAGGTCGACTCGTGTAATGAAAGATACTGTGTCTGTCCACAAACCTTCTCTCGTCTGTAAGCCTTAGACCAAGGCCATCAAGATGGTCACAGCTGGAGTCTTTGCAGTGCTGACAACAGAAGTCTCCTGGTCCCATACATTTGCAATCATGGCTGTACTGGAAATCCTCCAGGATACTGGATCTTATTTCTGGAAACAGAAATATCCAGCTGGTAATATTCTTTTTCCAAATGGATCCTTCTTCAGCTAAAGGCCCACCCTAGCATGGAAGCATAAACATGTTTATTCCAGGATATTTCAGAACATTTTTGAGAAATTTCCTTTAGGTGGCAGCAGGAGTACAAGAATACTCAGTCCCTTCCATACTCTGGGCTGCTGTGGTGGCTGGCTTCAGGCTGAACATAAACCCAGTTTTACAGCCCTTTCACAGCCTAACACATGAGTTTTCATTTCCATTATTAGAACAACTTGCCGATGAGCTGAAGTCATGAGTCAAGACCCTCTCACATGTCTGGCCAGTCCTTTGGGTGTCTGTATGTAATTGCTATGATGGTCTGGACACTTAACAATAAGGAAATGGCCTGAAGCTGCGCCAGGGCAGGTTTAGGTTGGATATTAGGAAGCACTTCCTCATGGAAAGGGTCATTAGGCGCTGGAATGGACTGCCCAGGGAGGTGGTGGAGTCTCCATCCCTAGAGGTGTTTAAGGAAAGATTGGATGTGGCACTTAGTGCCATGGTCTAGCTAGGTGTTGTGGTGTTGGGTCGTAGGCTGGACTTGATCTCGGAGGTCTATTCCAGCCTCAACGATTCTGTGATTCTGTGAAATGATGTAGTCCCTGCCTAGGGGATCTCAGTCTGGTCTTGGTGTCACTTCCACATAACATTTATGATGGAGTGTGAAAGGCAAGGAGACGTGGAGGAGAATGTTCAAGATTACTGTGTTGCTGGTTCATCTGTTTTACAAGTCAAGGCAAAACTGTCTACATACTGATGCTAAATTTTGAAGAATTTCTCATCTCTGGGATGGCCCTACTGCTTGCTTATCTGCTGGGAGCCCAAAAGATATTTCTCTATTCCTCTATTAATTTTCAGACCCTTTCTTTCCTCAAGTATTATTTGTTTTGGAAGGAAATTCCCAGCTGATGTGTCCATCACTTTCCTTGGGAGATACTTGAAGTTCATGGTCTGCTTGTGAGACAAGGAAGCCTGCAAAGTCCTTTCCCTTTGGACATCGGCATGTCTAGGGGTCTCTCAGGAAGAGGAATAGGGATCTGGAAGCGTTGGCTCTCTGAACTCCATAGGATGCCATTCAGGCAGTAGCTCTCAGTATTGCTAAGGGTGACCTGCCTCGGGCCAGGCTGGGCTTGGGCACGTGGGAAACAAGGCCGAGGCTGACCTCTGATGTCGTCTCTCCCTCACCATTAAGTGACTGATGTGGAATCTAACTGGGTGCCCATGGTTGGGAGCCTCAAGTGATTGCTATCATGCTGTGGTATAAGAGCCTGCTCTGCTTCAGACTCTTCTGCTGTCTGGACTTGCTGGCCTCAGACTCCTCATTTCTCAGCGCTGCTGTAGAGGAGAAATCATGGGTTTTCTATATGTTGAGCACCTGCCTTCTCAAGAGGGCCTTGAAGTGGCATTACGTTTTTGAATAGCAAGCAGGTAAATCTGATCTATACATTGCAGTGACTTGTGGAAGCTGCCAAATAGGTGGTATAGGTCCCGGTATCCTGGCACTCTCTATCACGCTCAAATTTCCTTCTATTCATCTGTCAATGAACAACTACCGTTGCTCACACCCTCCTGGAGCCTGGCCATTTAGTCAGCTTTTATGATGAGTAAATAATATGCTCAGTTATATGTCTGGAGATAAGGTTCTGTACAGATTCCTCGGGCAATCAATATACAGAGTAGTTTTATGTTAGAAATAGCTTGTTCCAAATGGCCATATATATCTTTATTATACTGTAAATTCTTATACTATCACTGGAAGCCACATATACCTTATTAACCAGCTTTGATTGCACAGCAAACTTCTTCCCTCTTTCTCTTTCCAAGCCTCTTTCTCTCTTCTTCCGTCCCTTTGGCTCAGGACTTAGGAATTAAACAACTTCTCTAACATACCTCAAAATCTCCTTCCCTTCCTGATACAAAAGTGTCCTCTTAGGATTTGTTTCTCCTCTTGAAGACCCCACTGCAGCCTTCTTCCAAAAAACCGAATCAGGCTTTGAATGTCCGTGCCCTACAGCCTTATCATGTTTGCTGTGTTTTCTCTGTCAAAATTATTTCTATGGCAAAAGCCATGAGAGTTCCCAGCCGGCACTGAGCACCATTCCGTCAGGCACTGTACCTACTGCACAAGATGGCTTTAGCCATCTTGAACCAACAATTTTACCGGCAGCCATCTGCATCAGCTAGCTAAAGACTCTCCAGATCTGAGAACCAGTCTGAAGGATAAAGCTGTGGGACCTGGGCAAGTCAGATAAAGTGAGGACAGTTCCGACCACATCATGGAATATAAACTGCATTGGCACCGCAGGCAGGGATGAGGGACAGTGGGTGGTGACTGCTGCTTCACAGTCCTGCGCTTTAGCTAGAAGATTGTTGGTAATGGTATAGGAGGAGGGTTTTGGTAGCTGTGAGTCTTCTCTGTGGGGAAAATGTAAAAGAATCAGTTGAGAAGCAGAAAGTGATGATATTTGAAGGTGGAGGATGAGAGCCCTTGAACACAGGCATGACTGACCCACTAGAAGCATGCCACTTTTCTTTCCTGAGATGGGGAAAGATATCTGCAGGGTTAAAGTTAAGGGCATTGGAGCCAGCAAAGTAAACAATAACGTCTTGAAGAGAAGACAGAGGGATGAGGCTACGCCCTGCGAACAGTCACTGCTTGCTCAGCATGTCTTGATGCTGTACACCAGCTCAGAGTGCGTCCCACTTCCGGATTTTTAATTACATTAGGGGAGGTATCTCTTTTTTACTGTTCTTACTGTTTTTTCTTTTCTGACTGTTGTGCTCAAAAAGAGTGAGTGGGGCTTGTCCTGCTTGGAGCAGCTGCAGCAAAGCGCTGGCTACGCGAGAGCCAGAGACTACCGTGGAAGAGATGAGGGGTGCTTGCAGGGGTGAGGAGCATGGATTGTAGCTTACTGTAGGTCTCAGCTAAACTCAAAATACGTTTGTTTGCAAATCCAACATGTTTGAGCAGAGATCCTGACGAGGCAACTAAAATGCCTCGTTGGGAAACCATTTTTGTTTTTCAGGATGAGAGTGGATAATCAGGTACATCCATATTGCAGGGCTGAGCCTGAGCAGAGGGGTTGATACATGGCCCGCAGGTCTGGCATCAAGAAGTTTCTCTCCACCTGGTTAGAAGTCCCCTTGGAATAAGAGTATTTCTCTATGCTGGGAACTGCTACTCTGCTTAACACAGAGTTGCCCATATATTCGCCTGTGGAGATATTAGTTGTGGCCGAGCCGTGACCTTGGGCCAGAGCTCTCAGGGGATTCTTGGTGCCAGCTCCATAGTCTGACAGAGAGGAGATAAGTGAAATTACTCGTCATAGTTACCTGACATGTTTGGGAAGGCTTTGCTGCAGTAAATCACCACAACCTGATGGATTTTAGGGCCGGCCTTCTTATTGAAGATGTTACAAAAAGTTCTTTCAAAGGAGTCTTTAGAGAACTGTTTCCTCCTTGGTCTCCTGTTAACTTGCCTGTGATAATGCATCTGCAGCGTGGTATCGGTGTGGAGCTTGCTCACCAGAAAAAGAGAGACTGCTGTTCATCTTATTGACTGCTTATTCACTTCTTTAAAAGTGATTAGGAGTTTAATCAGAGTTTCTATGGATTTTTGGAGGAATCTGTAATTAAAATCTGTGCAGTCCCCTTGCATTATGTGCTTAACTTTCTCCCAGAGCTGTTCAAGTATCTTTAATATTTTCACTTCCTCTAATGGAAACTGCCAAGTACCCCTACATAAAAATGAACAGCTAACAAACCCACTACAACAGGCCACCAAACCACAGACACCAAAAGGTTTTTGTTGTTAGGAAAGGTCTGATCTGCGATAGCAGCCCAGGCTGTAGGTTAACAGGCCTGATTGACTTCAAGGCGCTTTTTCTCTAATGAATTGAGATGTTTCTTTTCATCAGTGTAAAGAGTGCAGGGTATGGAGAGGGGGGAGGGAAGGAGAAAAAGAAAAAGCCATCTCACTGTGTAGAGATGGAGCCAGTCTCTTGATAAGCTTTCAATTAAGAGCAGATTAAAATTAGGTTTATCTTCTGAAAATGGCAATGACGTTAATATGATAATACAATGTAATAACTTAATAACCCAATTGGAAGTGACTCATCCACATCGGAAAGATCAAAATTTTGTTGTCTAGTTCTGAGGAGGTTAAATGTGCCCATCCCCCGTTCCTGTGGATGTGCAGGCACCTATGGAGAGAGGCAAAGCTGGACAGTAATTCACGGCTTGGCTGCTTCTCTTCCCTGGCTGGTCCTCAAGATGGTTGGATCATCTACCTTCAAGAGCTGCTGGGAAGTGAGAATAGGGTTGAGTGTGGCTGAGGAGATGATTAAGGGTTCTGATTTGCCTTGAAACACAAATCTCTTGATAATTAGTGTATTCCTGAAGGAAGATCTTCACCTGGCAGGCATTGCGTTTGGAGAGTAGCCAAGGTTAGTCCAGCTTTCTCTCTCAGTGGCAGACCTACAGTGCTTGCTGCTTCATTAGCCCCTACCTGGTGTGAGGTCCCTGTGTGCTTGGTCCAGGCAACCCGCAAGGGACCAGTGACATCCGGTGGGCCCAAGGAGTGGTGAGTCTCTGGTCTGAGACACAGACAAGAAACACATCTGCCTTCCCGTGAGACCCAGTGCTCAGAGCCAAATGTCACCGCCACTCCCTGACAGACAGGCAAACACATGGGTACAGCCCTAGGATGTGACTTCGTTCAGGTTACCTTGGATGTTGCCTGGGAAAACCAGTGAGTGTCAGTGTCCTGGTCTCCTTTGTCTTTCTTCCTGCTCTGATTTTGGTTGAACGACTCTCTGTGCACCATTTTGAGCTCCTTGGTGCCATCCTTCACAATTTAATGGCACAGGAACTGATCTGGTTTGTGTGTCTGGGTTTACATTCAGACACTCAGTTGCATTCAGATCTCCCTTGTAAGTGAAAAAATTCTCTTTTCTTGACCACATCAGTTGAGCAAAGTGTTTCCGAGCATGTAGGCCAGTCTGGTAAGCCAGCAGCTGCAAGAGATTTTCTTTCTTGCAAACTGCCCCCAAACTGTTCCTTCACCCCTATGGGGCCCAAAGCTTCCAGCAGCATCAAAAATGTTGGTTCTCAGCCAGCTGATTTGGAGGCGTATGTGGAAGTTGTGCTGACTTTGGCCAGTGCTTCAGATCTGGTCCCCACCAATTCCTCTGTGACTTCTTTCTGTGTGCCACTGGCTTTTTCCAGTTTCTGAACCCAACCTGGTCCTATAGGAGTACTCTATTGGCATTTCTCTTGCATGGTTCACAGAGGTGTAAGTGAAGCTTTCTAGATACTCCATTAGCACGTGGCTCCTACCCCTGAGCAGTTTGGTGTGGCTGACAAGGGAGATTTGAGGCACAGAAATGTGAGATGGGTCTGCACGTAGAAACAACTGTTGAGGCTCAGCAGAGTCCTCCATTGCCTGGACCTCATGGCTTACCCAATCACATTGCTCCACCAGGGAAAGGGCAAGGTTCTATAGTTTTGACTTGTAGCTGCCAAGTACCTGACATTGCTAGGAAAAAGTCCAGGAATCAAACACCCACAGCTGGTTGTCCCCTACTTCTCAGTCTAGCCCATCAGTTACATTAGCGACTTAGGAAAGCGACTGCCTTTAGTGGGAGTTTGTCTCCTCTGTTCAGATAAAGGAAATAGATTTCCTCTGCCACAGCAGAGTTAGTGAAAGGTGCCCTGGGCAGTGTTTGCTCCCTCGAGTTCAGGTGTTGATCCCTGCAGTTAACCCAGACTGTCACCCAGGAAGAGCCTGATTGAACTGCTGCCATGGGAGAGTGCAGCTGCTCATTCAGCTCATGTCTGGATGAGGCTGGATGATCTCAGATGTGCCCTTTGGTTTCAGGGACCAAGCTGGTAAATCTGTTCCTGCAATCCAGACAAGGCAGCATTTTCCTGCTCTTCCTGGACGGGAGAATACATTGATTTATTTATGTCTGGGAAAAACACAGACAGGAATAGTTCTTAATTTTTTATAATGAACCCCTGCTTGAGACCATAGGAGTCCACTTTCTTTCTAATGTCTGTGGTGCTTTGAATGCAGGATACATATCTAGTTCACAGCTGCTGGAACTTGTAACCCCACTACAGATTTGGGCTTGCTCCTGCAATTACCTCCAAATCATCTGCTTATAAGACTGTGTGGCTTTATATCAAAGCCCTGTCAGGGCCAGAAATCAGCCTCGCAAGAGCCTGATTGCTGGAGCAAAAACCTTTGTAGACACTTTCTTTATGAGGGCCCACTAGCTGGAATTGGCCCTGATGGCTGCCAGCTGTTTGAAGTCACAGCATTGCTGGTTGTCCCGCCTGAAGAATTTTCCTATTACCACCAGTCCATTACATCTCCTGCTGATCAGTGCTCTGTTGTCAGACACGAGACAGTATCTACTGACCCCTTGGAGGGCTGCTCGTGTTCAGTATCCCCTGCACACCCTGCGGAGTGGATGTGACATGGCTGGTTTTTCACCACGCCTTGGCAGAAGTGTCTGGTGCAAGATGCTGACACCGTGCCTGGTGCTTAGTCCCTCCAAGAAGCTGAGATCGTAGAATGGCTTATGTTGGAAGAGACCTCAGAGATCATCTAATCCAACCTCCCTGCCATGGGCAGGGATACCTCTCAACTAGACCAGGTTTCTCAGGACCTCATCCAACCTGGCCTTGAACACCTCCAGGGAGGGGGCATCCACAGCTTCTCTGGACAATCTATTCCAGATTCTCACCACTCTTGTATTGAAGTACTTCTTCCTAAGAACCCGTCTAAACCTCTTCTCCTTCAGCTTAAAACCATTTCCCCTTGCCCTATTGCTGGACACTCTTGTGAAGAGTCCCTCTTTAGCTTTCCTGTAGGTTCCCTTCAGGTATTGGAAGGCAGTTATAAGGTCCCCCTGGAGTCTTCTCTAGGCTGAACAATCCCAGCTCCCTCAACCTATCCTCATAGCAGAGGTGCTCCAGTCCCTGGATCATCTTTGTGGCCTGCATCTGGACTTGTTCCAACAGATTTATGTCCCTCTTGTGGTGGGGACACCAGAACTGGATGCGATATTTGAGGTGGGGTACTACAGTAGAGTAAAGGGGGAGAATCACCTCTCTTGATCTGCTGGCCACACTTGATGCATTTTAGGATATGGTTGGCCTTCTGGGCTGCACAAGCGCACTGCTGGCTCATGTTGATCTTCTCATCAATTAACACCCACAAGTCCTTCTCTTCAGGGCTACTCCCTACCCACTCTGTACCCAGTTTGTAATTGTGCCTGGGATTGGCCTGACCCAGATGCAGGACCTTGCACTTTGACTTTTGGAACCTCATGCAATTTGCACTGGCCCATTTCTCAAGCCTGTCAAGGTCCCTCTGGATGGCATCCCTTCCCTCAAGCGAGTCCACGGCACCACACAGCTTGCTGTCGTCGGCAAACTTGCTGAGGGTGCGCTCGATGCCATTGTCCATGTCGCTGACAAAGATGTTGAACAGCACTGGACCCAGAACAGACCCCTGAGGAGCTCCACTTGTCACAAGTCTCCACCTGAATATCAAGCCATTGATCACAACTCTTTGAGTGTAACCTTCCAGACAGTTCCTTATCCACCGAGTGGTCCATCCATCCAGTCCATGTCGCACCATCTTAGAGACAAGGATGTCACGTGGGACAGTGTCAAATGCCTTGCACAAGTCCAGGTAGATGACGTCAGTTACTCTTCCCCTATCAACTAGTGATGTAACTAGTAGAAGACCACTACATTAGTCAGGCACAATTTGCCCTTAGTGAAGCCCTGTTGGCAGTCACCTATCACCTCGTTATTTATCATGGGCCTTAATACAGATACCAGGAGGATCTGCTCCCTGATTTTACCTGGCACAGAGGTGAGGCTGACTGGTCTGTAGTTCCCCGTGTTTTCTTTGCTTCCCTTTTTTAAAAAGGGAAGCAAAGAAAACCTCCTTTTTAAAAATGAAGGTTACGTTTCCCCTTTTCCAATCTGTGGGAGCTTTGCCAAACTACCATGACTTTTCAAATATGATGGCTAGTGGCCTAGCAACTTCAGCCTAGTAACTTCAGGACCTGTGGATGTACCTCATCGAGTCCCATGGACTTGTGCACCTTCAGGTGCTCTAGGTGTTCCCAGACCTGATCTGCTCCTGCCCTGGGTGGTTCTTCACTCTCCTAGACCCAGCCAGTGCCTTGGGTGGTGTGGCTCAAGTGGTTAACAGTGAAGACTGAAGCAAGTCATTGAGTACTTCAGCATTCTCCATATCCTCAGTAACCAGGTCACCTGTATCTCTCTGGAGAGGCCCTCTATTCTCTCTTGTTTTTCCTTTTTCTCTGACATACCTGTAGAATCCTTTTCTGTTATTTTTAGTGTCCCTGACCAGATTTGATTCTGTACAGGCTTTAGCTTTTCTAACGTGGTTTCGGGTTTCACAAATGATCTCCTTGTAGTCATCCCAGGTTACCTGTCCTTCCTTCCACCCTTTGTGGATTCCCCTTTTGTGTTTGATTTTGGCCGGGAGTTCCTTGTTCATCCATATAGGCCTCCTGGCATTTTTGCCTGATTTCTTCTTTTTAGATGATCAACCTTAGAGGGAAAGGCAGGAAGGACCTTCCAATGCAAGGTAATCTCTGGTGTCTTTGGCTCCCTCTTGACTGGACTATGCCAGGTGCCCTTTGGATTGAGGAGATGTCTTGTCTGGGGTTGTATCCTCATCTCTTTTCATGGGTTGATCAACACTGCGGTCTGCTACCCATGTGTTGGAGAAAGCTATTTGTGTCTGTGCCCTATATGGTGTCTTACGGAGGAGGGTGTAAAACTCTTCCCTTGTGGTGAAGGCTGTCATCTTGGTCCAGAACCTGGGCATTGAGCTTTACCTATGAGAAGTGGTCTGATTAAATGAGTCGTCTTCTCAGATAGACCACTTGACCTTTAAATAATAGTGTAATGATACAGTAATTTTAATCTAACAACGTCTAAGCACTTGAATGTGTTCCCTTGCTTTTGTGTGCCAGCCTTTCTGTTATGTGCTGAAGATTTCCTGCACTTTGGTGTTTCACTGGCTTTCTTGTGCCCTTGAGTTTATTTGCTGAAAACAATCAAGTAAAGCAGTTTTCCAGTAAGACAAACACTTACCTGTCCCCAAATGTAAAATCCTTCGGAACAGTATTTACTCATGTCTGACCTCTAGTGTGGGCTTAACCCTTTACCTTTTGAGTTGAGTGACTCACTGTGATTGACTGCAGGATATGTTCAGTCCAGTGCAGGTGCTGGGTGCACGAGTTCAATGGTAAAGAAAGTCAAAACCAACAGTAAGCAACTGAAGTAACAGGGAAATATCAGCCTGGAGAAAAAAAAAGACCAGATTCCTTTCCCTTGGCATTATGGGTTATGGTTTTTCCATCCACAAAATGGAGTGTGTAGGAGTCTTATGGTCTTAAGACTCTAGCTCAGAAGATTTTAGAAATGCTTCTAATGCACTGGAAAGTCATCCCATGGAGAGTGACAGCACAGCAATGATGTGGCCATGACTAACTCAGTTCCTTGTGATTTTGCCTTTCCCACTACTGGTGGTGCAGCTGAGGATATTAGAGTGGGAAAATAACTGACTTGAAAGCGATTAGATTGGGAAGTAGTTAGATCCTCTCATAGTCATAGGGAGAGGAGAGCAAAGGAAAACAAGGGAAAATGGGGAGGGAGGGGAGGGGAGGAGAGGAGAGGGGAGGGGTCTAAAGGGTTTCTCAGGTGTAAAAAGGACATTGCATGAACTGCATGAGATGTGGTATCAACACCAACAGCAGGAATCTATCTGTCCATCCTGCGCTCGCCATGGGGCTCAGTTCCTTTACTCTGTTCTGGTTTGATTTAGAAGATCACTCAGCACCCATCTGGGATTAGGAAAAAGTGTCCCTCATTCCTGTGGTTTTCTTCTGGGGTGATGTTCATCAGATTGCTTTCCACCACTCGCTGTACCGGTGACCTGGTTTCTCTGTTTGGGATCTTGTAGCAAAAGGAGGTTGGCAGTTCTGGGACCCTAGTTGTCCCTACATTTGTGCCTGACCTCATGTGTCTCTTTATACCAGAGTCTGTCTCTTCAGTGCTTACCAGGGTGTTCATCTTGTTAGAGGAGCTGCCTGTGTTGGGAGGGGATGAGATAGACTTTGTTGCTGATAATCTTTGCAGCCCTTACAGTACTGTTTGAGTACTTTTCTTCCTCAATTATTGTTTGAGATAATGAAGACAGCAGTTTCTTGATTGGATTTGCACTGCTTTAAAAGGTTAAGCTGTGGGCTGCTTTCAGGTACTTCTGTGTTCACATCACCCATGTCCCATGACAGCAGATTTGGTAAGTGCCTGCTTAGCTGCATTTCTCTCCAGATACTTGCCAGTAGGACAACTGCATAGATTTGTTAACACTGTCGGGGAAAAGAGAAAACATGGGGTCCTTTGCAATGGGAGTCTGATTTTTTTTGTAGCAATGATGTAGGCTGTTTTCTTGAGCTTTGGCCTGTATTATTTTAGTGTGATTTTGAAGTACTTGCTTTTTTCATAGTTTTCAATTGACTGACACAGGAGGCTACTTGTAAAATTGTAATAGAGAAATTCAAATGTTGCAGTCTCCAGAAAAAAATGAGACATTCATGTTGTGCATCATAAACAGAGAAATTTAGCCTTTGACAAGAGAAATCCCAGCTGATTGTGGATATTTCTGAGGATACTTTCTAGCTTTGTCCCCTCTCAACAGCATAGTCAGGACCAGACCTCCTACATGGATTTGTGAAAGGTCTTTGTCTTTATTCCTGAGTGGCCAGGGCTAGGCGACATTAATAACTGTGTTCAGTGTTTGAGAAACTGTCTTTATTGTTGCTGGAAAAAAGTAATTCGCTTTCTGGCAGTGAAGAAGGTGTGATTTTAAATAGAAATCTGGAAGTGGTGCTGTAACTGCAGAAACAGTGAGGTTTTGATAGAAATGCAGCAGAGCTGAATTGCATATGCGTCAACGTGCAGAAGCAGAACAGCCCTGTCGTAAACGCTGACTCCACTTGCCAGAGCCACTGCCCTGGATGGGACTCTGCAGAAAGCAGATACTGTGAAAAACGGCTCATGTACCATAATTCCAAGCCAGGCTTACTAAGGAGGAATTCTCCAAATTACGTGCAACTGCAGCTTCATTTGACATTGTTTCAAACATGAAATATTTTTAAGAAAAGTATCTTACACCGAACCCGTTGTAGATACTGAGGTGCCTACTAGGGCTTGTTACACAGGTCATGGCTGTTTGAACAGATATTTCTTGTATATAGAATGTGATGTTCTTTCAAAGGCTCTCCACTCAGCTGGCCCGCTTTCGTGGGCTTTCAGCTCTCAGAAGACGTTTCTCTGTTCTGATGTCCCACCCGGGATTCTCTTTGCCTTTAATTTCCTCTGAAACAGAAGCACCTGAGCTGCAAACTCAGCTGCTGGAGGAGCATTTGAGAATGCGTCACTTGTCCTGTTGCTGCACTTTTCTCTGAGCATCTTCAACTGTATTTGGAGGCAGACTCCAGACCAAGGTAGACACATATCTATCCTGGCAATGCTGGTTTTTTGGGGTAGTTATTCTTTTTTGTCTCCTGCCACTTTGCCACACCATCTCCACGCTGATAAAGTGGTCGAGGACATGCATTGGCCTCTTCCCTAACTTGGGCCTGGCATTATCTACAGGCTGGATGTAGAGAAGGCAATGAGCAGTTCAGATACTGATCCCTGGCTCCCAGTTTATGCAGCAATGCTACAGGAGAAGTCTCCCTTACTTAAATATAAGGTTCTTATAGTAACTGCAAATGTGCTGGGTTGTGCCTTGCAGCACTTCTCTCCCTGATGCGTGCAGTTGGCTCCCTGCCCTGGGCTTGGCCACTACTTAGTCAGGGTATAGATATTTAGTCTGTTCTAATTAGTTCTTTGCAAATCAATCCCAGAAGCCTCCTGGGAATTCCTTCTGCCTTTTTTTCCAATGCTGTGCAGTTTGTCAATCCCCAGCCTGCTGCTGGAGATTAAAAAATGTGTATGTGTATTTTTAAGCAAGCAGCTCTCTGCACTGAGCTCTTGGAGAACAGCACCTGAAAGCTGGGTGCATGGAAGTGTGAAGGGGAGGGAAAGCTAGAAAAGGAAGGAAGATCCACCAGGATGCTTGCTGTCTTTGCCTGACCGCATTGAGGACCTGCTTGGAGCCCATGCCTCATTTTGAGTCTGTCACCTCAGTCATTGGGGAGCTGCTGGAACAGGCTGGGAACAGGCTGTGCTGGTGCCAATGGCACTACACAAAAAGGCATTCACAAATAACAAAGCTCTGAAACACCCCGAGCAAAAGTGTCAGCAGCTTGAATTGGGGTCAGTTGCGCTGTGGAGAGAAGCAGGCCGGGCTGGGGGAGCAGGGAAGAGACCTCCCCTTCTTCTGCCTGGGTGGGGGAAGGGGCCTCCAAGGCAATGGTAAGCGAACCTGCTTCTGCTGACTGTCCCTGGGAAAACCAAGCTCTGTCAGGGATTCTTAACTCTACTGCAGAACAGGGTCTGCTCACCCTGCTCTTCTTCAGGCCTCACATAGATACCCAAAAAAGCATCCTCCCGGACACGGAGCTTGGCTTTTTGAAGCTGCTATAGGCAAACAGATGCTGCCTGCAGACCAACAGTTCATGTAGCCTCCTGACCATCTGCGATGCCCTGACCAGCAAAGGACAAATTGCCCTTTTGCTCCATGCCTCCATTTCCCCTCTTATAAAACAGTGTAATAATGGTACAGGAAGGGAAGAGATAAGGAAGGATGTTTGTGTCCTCATGTCTGTCCTTGCCTGAGAGTCTGCTGCTCCCAGTGTGAAAGGGGGTTGGCTTTGAGATTAAGGCAGAAAGATGGCCTTTGCCGTTAAACTAGTGGCTGCCTCTGGCCATATGGTGACACCTCTTCCTGCTGTTTCCTTAAAGCAGGAAGGCAGATCCCACCAGGTCCAGGCAGCACCAAGGGATTTTTAAGCTTAGCTCTGTACCAGCCAGTCTGTGGATCCCATTTGAGGGTGTGATGCCTCTGGCTAAGGGAAGCTCTTCAGGTTGAATCATAAGGATCCACTGCAGCAGGATATGTAAAACATTGGCTTTCCACAGGCTATACTTGCTTCATGAATCAACTTTGAGGGAAGAAGATAAGATTTTTAAGGCTGTACTGAGTGGAAGCAAAACCTGCCTCTGCCTCCCAGGTATTTAGTAGCAACTAAGCTGCTAAAGGACTTTGCCAGCAAAATTCCTCTGCAGTGCATTACCTAGGGTTGAGCCACCAGTGCTACCTACTCTGAAGATATGAGATGCAGGCCTGAGGACATGTGGGATGTAGTGTTGCTGTTCCCCATATTGGAATGGTTAGTGAGCATGCAGATACCAGCTGGACGTGTCTTCAATGTTATTACAAGTGCAACCACCAAATTCTGTCTCCTGAAACCCTGGGGCTGCTTTGCAGCTATTTCACTGGTCAGAGTGGGCAGAACAAATTAAAGTACCTATTTTAGCACAGAGAGACAGCTGTGCTCTTCTCAAGGCAGCTCCTGTGTTCCTGGGAAGCCACCTATCCATGTTTGGTGGAGGGGAAAGCATCTGGCCTAGCAACAGCCAGATAGCCAGAAGTGGAGGGGCTGGCTAACGCTTACTACAGAGGAGATCTTTGGACGATGGCTTGGCAAAGACCAAGGGGTGAATGCAAGCCCCAAAATCTTCCCACTAAACAGTGTTAGTGCCTTTCATGGCACTGTCATGCGCCACGTGAGAAGGGGCTGTGACCTATGCAACAGGGATTTTAAGCGGTCCGTGGCAGCAGGTGTGAGGTGTTCAGTGGGATTTCCTCGCTGTTGGTCGTGACTCAGTTACCACTGACAGAGTGAACCTGGGGAACTGGGTTGCAGGAACACTCTTCAGCTGCTTCCCTGCAAAGGCAGGCAGCTACTTAAAGAGCCTGTAGCGCTTCTTAAGCAGTACAGACGTATTATGTATATTTTGTTACTGTTAAGCCTTGGTGCACACTGGAAATGTCTGGCATTCTTATTCTTCTGTTAGCAAAATGAGGTTTGGGAAGTTTAAGTGACCAGAATCCAAATAGATTTTTGCATGAGAAGAAAATGAAAAGGTGAGGGTGTTATCATGCCTTAGCACAGGCATTAGAATTGATGATTGAATGTTGTCAGCTGTGCTTGTTCTTTATTTCTAACAGAAACAAAATTGAGAATTAGAGAAAATGTCACTTCAGTGTTAATAGACACAAGAACCAAGTCCAGGATGTAGTCACTCCCCTCACATGTACATAGATGCTGGGTGTGTTTAGCTGTTTCAGTGCATTAAGTACTGTAGGGGGATTCTCAGTGCTTTCTTTTAACCCCTTGCTTATAGTGTTTTGTATTTCACATGAGATGATTGAATTAAACCATACCAAATCTAGGCTGAAGTTTCCCTTACTTGGTGTTTAGGAGCTTACATTTTGAAATAAGTTTGGTCTGTGATATGCATGTTTATAGGTTCTCCTGAGCTATTCCTGTGTGGTCCAGAGCTGAGGAAAGTCAGTCTGTTATCAGTTTTTAGATTGACAAGTAGTGTCTACCTGTCTCCTGAAAAAGCTCTTATGGATCCACAGGCAATAAAAGGTAGCAAATGATTGTTTTAAAGGTTTGACTGCTTTAAGAGAAAAGAATAATTCCCTTCCTTTTCCAGGTGAAAACTTGTCCCAAATATGAAGTGATTTGTTGAAGTTCCCTCGGAAATTGTAAAGCAGAGACAGGAGATGAACGCAAGTCAACTGACATCCCATTCGATGCTCTCTTAACCAAATTGCCTGCCTGCATTAGAGGAAACTCAGCAAGAAACATGGGTAAAGAAGCTGCCCAACTGCCTGGAAGAATGAATCTGCTGCTATACGTCAGATAATTCTGTAGATTTAAGAAGTGGCATAACTTGTAAGGAGGTTTACAAAATGTGTCATCAGAAGACACTGCCATGTTTAATGCATTTGGTGGCAATGATTTGCTTTCCCTTGCAATACTGTTTACAGAGCAGCTGGTGTAGAGCTGTTGAGCTTGCTATTGAAGATGAAAGGCTGGTCGCTTTTCAAAGCTCTCTGTGCCTCTTTGCTCCTAACTGGAGCTGTCAGTGCAGATGTTTTTTGTTTCGTTTATCACTGGAGGTCTGAAGTCCCTTCTCTAAAGACTTCTTCAATTCAAAGGAAGAGTTCTTTTGCTTTTTATCCCAAAAGATCTGGAGGATCTCCACTCTTTTCTTTGGACTGAAGACTCCACAGGTGATGCCAGTGCCTTTGAAGGACTGCTGAAAACCTTTAACCTCCAGACAACTAATGTCCCGTCTGAAGTACTTTGATGAAGGCATAAGGAATTCAGTCTGTCCTGATCATTTCTGCGTCCTGGGAATGAGAACACTCCTCTTGAACTATACAGGTGCAGTGAAAAATTTCCAGTGATTATTAATTAGTGGTGTTTACAACAATACGTAAAGGATGGAGCTTCCCCTCTCAAAAGAGCAACAGAGAACATGTACTAGATATTGTATAAATCCCCACAAAGAGATACTTGCTGAAGTTGTTTAAAAGTCAAGTAATCAAGGCAGTAGAATCTTCCCCATTTCAAAGCTGAGGCACTGAAGTTATGGCAGGTCAAGTAGCTTGCACAAGATCATGACAGGAAGATGAGACACAGCTGAGAATCAAAACCGAAGTGCTGCTTTGGTACTTTAACACCTGATTTTCCTCTTGTGTGCCATCTCTGCTGCACTGAAATAGGCTGAATTACAGGATTTTCTCTCTTTCATGTAGTCTGTCAGCTGGTGATTCTGTTACATTAGCGGAGGAGCTATCTTAGAAATCTCTTTGATCAGTCACTGTATCTGCATGATCTCACTTTTTCTGAAATATTCTAGCCAATGAGTTTCTCTCAGAGCCGATCTAATTGGTCCTTAATGGTGTTCTGAAGGGCGGTCCCTAAGATGCTCATTCCAAGCACACAGCCTTCTCCCAAGCCTGCACCAGAAGGGCTGTCAGTCAAACCAATGCTCCGAAATGCTACACGGCCCAAATGGAACGCAGTCTGTGCAAATCTCACAACAAAGCTATACTGAAAAGAACTGAGTGTTCTCCAAAGCTCTCCCTTTGAGTGACTTCTTACTGATGAAATGCTCTTCAGCTAAATGTGCTTTTGATCTGCAAATGTGTTTTCTGTAAATGATTCACAACAGTAATTTCTACCGGTATTTTTCAAGTTGCCCTCTAGCCCTGCTACCAACACACCCCCCTTGCTGCAGTCAGCCCTGGAGATGAGCTGCAGCTGAGCTGAAAAGCTCATAGCCCTGCCACTCTAATTCTAGGTGAATGAGACTGAAACAGTCTCAAAGTTGCAGTGTTCACAATGGCCAGAGCAGATCTTGCTCTTCTTGCTGAGCAGTTAGAACACTGAGGAAAGGGTGAATTGACACTGAGCATGTTGAAAACAAAGGAGGAATGCCTCTAGATGCAATTCCAGCTTTAATGTTTTCTGCTTATCAGAAAGTGATAGCACCCAGACATTGACAGATCCAAGCAACTATCTGCTTGTTCACATAAAAAGTTACAATCCTGTTTTATTTCTTGGGATGCTGTTTACACAGCAAACTACATGCAGAAAGTGTACAAAGTCTTCCTCCTGTGCATCCACATGTGAGCTACTTCTTTGCGTTGATGATTTACACATTAAAGAATTGACGTTAGAAGTGCAAGGAGGATGAAATCGCTGCCAAGGAAAACTTGTATCCTGCATCTCAAGTATCCAGCCACCAGAGAGGTGCAAAGAGTAATCAAAATGCATATGGCTACCACTGAAGGTGACTGCCTCTCAGTAGGAATATAGTTCTTTTCTCTCTGTCATATTTGGCCAGATTGCACAATTTCAGTCCAAAAAACATTGCCCAAACTCAAAAGACTAGCTTCAGTCACACCAGAAGTCTGTACAAAGCTGGAAAGTTAATGTGAATCTCTCAAATTCTAAAGCATTACCCTCACTTTGCTTTCTCAAACAGCCTGATCTGAGAATGGCACAAACTCTCTACCCGATTCTGTTACCAACTTTGGTGCTTTCTATTTAAAAAAGATTTTGTTGATTTTTATTTTACGAATGCTAACATCTTCAAAAACTATCCTAAGTGCACTAAATATGTTATCTCCTGCCACAGAACCCATTAATAATTAAGAGATTGATCACCACCAGCAACAGGCATAAAAGTTCAAACTCTGCATAACTGTTTTCTGTACTAATGTAATGAAAATGAGTTTACTTTTACAGTGGCAATTTTAGCAGCAATCTAAATCAACACTCTCTTGATGATCAGACAAATCTTCCTTTAAAGAGATATGCAGTGCAAGTGAGCTAGTTAGTACTATGGGCACATTATTGTCTTTACTTTCCGCAATCAGGTTTTATTCATGCTTTTACAATAGGTGTAAATTTTTATATTTTCTTAGGCAAGCAGAAGAATGAACTGAACTTCTAGAAAATTACTTCAAATAGGCTATGATGATAAGAGATAGATGATCCCATACAATGTGTAAAAGGTCAATGGATTAGAGTGCTGAGTTCTGCAAATGGACAGCTCTGACATGCTGGGGCTGGCACTCAGGCAACTGAAAAAGAAAAGCTTGACTGTAGGGTTGCTCAAAGTGTGGCAGAGTATTTTCTGTGTGGATGTGTGTTAGGGAATTTGGGAGGGGAGAGGGAGAATGTGGTATGAGGCACAGCTGGTGGGTGAATGGTGTTTGAAAGAGACATGTGTGAGGTTGGGGGACTTGTTCCCATAACAGACCTGGGCTCCCTCAACTGTGACTTGTCCTCATCTCTCAATCCCACGCTGCCCTCAACTGTGATCAGGTGTAGGAGAAGAGAGGGAGATCAGGGAAGTATCTTTATACCTTTGTGTGATACAGTGACGAACACTGTGCAGAGAGAAGAGCAACTCTGGAAAGCTCTGGGTTTGATGCTCTCAAGCAATGCCAAAAACGTAGGGGAGACAGTTTTGCTTTTTTCCAATTCTGTTGACAATGTTGCTTTAAGAAGTTGAAAGAAATCACTGAGCTATAACTAAGTTAAAGTTTCCTAAGTGCTGGTGGCAAGGAAAAGCTTGTTGCTCTACATGACTCTATTCCCAGGCTGCAACATGGTGACAGCTCACACTCCATTGCATCCCACGCTAGACTTTTTGTTTTTCCTGTTTTCTAGTTTCAGCCAAAAGAGCCTGGGTCAGTTGCAGAATGCTCATCACGCCTCTCTCTGTAAACTCTAGATGGATTTAAGCTTGTGGTTGATTTGAGGATCACAACTTTACTTCTATCAGGAGTGCAATTCCTTTTGGCTCCAAGGACAACCCATTCAGCTGAACATCTAGACAGACATGTTAATTACTACCATTTCTACTTTGTTAATGTCTAAATAGTCCCTTGCCATCCTTTTCCAACACAAGCCCACCCTTGAATCATTCTGAATGCTACACATGTTGCTCCCACCTGACTAGGGCCAGCATATGTGCATGGCTGCGCAGCAGAAAATGCTGAGATCTTGAGGCTGACCCATCTCACTAGGAGTCACTGCCCTGTGTTTTCCTTTCTATAATCTTGCAACACTCCTCCTTCTCCCTAGTTTGTAAGCTCTCATGAAAGCGGATTGCAAAGTGCTATCATTGCAATTTTCAAGCAAAAGGAGGGAAGTGGTGGTGGCAGGTTCAGTGCAGTATAACTGAAGGCAGTGATATGCATTACATTAGAGTTGGCCTTTTTATCTCTGGTCCTTTCTTTTTTTAATGAGTAGCAAGGTGACAATAAATGAGCTGAGGCTGACTGCTCTCTGCCTGAAGGGCCATGCCAGCGTATCAAGAGACGGCTATGTGATGGCCTCCCAGACAATCTGAATGTTAAGCCTTGTATGTTAGTCAGTCTGGAAGATTCTTCATTAAAACCGTTCTTATCAAGGCAAATTCAATTCCTATGGTAGGAACAACCTCTTCTGCAACCATCAGGGATGGGCTGAGTCACGGCCTGGTTTCTCGGGACTGATCAAGTTTGCAGAATAACTCAAGGGCACAGTCCAGTAGGTTCCTCCAGTGCA